>CM068307.1:40215384-40330384 GCA_034768735.1 Schistosoma mekongi | reverse complement strand
AACAGGAATGCAAGAATAATTGAAGATACGAATAACCTGTGAAGAATATCGTATACAAAGAGGGCATCTGTGGAACAACAGAAAGCACTATTTTCCATGAAATATATGATGATGTCTTTTAGAAGAACATGCAATTTGTTCCCTTCAAAAATTTGAATAATGTAAGAAGAACAATATTTCCAGAATACTTCGAATTCAATGTATTTCGTTGCTTTCAACCTCGTCAGCTGCACACATACTATTGATTTTAGATAACTTAACATTAGATTGTTTAGATAGTAAAATTGTAAAGAAGTCGAATTTAGAGTATTTACAAATAAATTAGATGAATATTCTACAGTTTAATTACGTGATATAGAAAAAGGTTCAGTAAAATATTCATTAGGTGACGTGAAAATGCGAGATATAGTGAATGTGAAAATATAACTCACCAACTTTCTGCTATCTACAGTTAAAAAAGGAATCTTGGTCAACGACCTGATGTTACCATTGCAACTGAAGGCTAACTACTGATCCCTTTGGAATACAAAGATCAGGTTTTTATCTTCGAATTGCAACTGCCTCAACAAATTTTAGTAGAATCGATATATGTTATTTATTGATAATTTTAAAAGCATTTATTTAATCGACCGCATGTCCCGTGTCTGCCGAATAACACGTAATTGAGATTTTAAAAGTGTTTACTTCTTTCAAACATAAGTTCTTAAGGAAATGTTCAATAAATCGAGAAGAGGCCCATCTTTCTGTTCTTCAAATGTACCTACTTTTGCAAGCACATATGAAGAGGTTAATACAATTGAAGATGTGTAAACAGTTATCTGCGAAGATCAATTAGACTCAAAGTTCTTTAAATGGTACAGGCGATAGCTATACGGGTCAAGAGGCGAGAACTGTGCACACAAAAGAAGTACGTTCAACTCCTTCTCGTGCCATGGCCGACGCAAGATTCATTAAATTAATCTCCAATTTAATCATACGACGATTCACTTTGATTAACGCTTATTTATCGTTCCCTCTTTATATACATTTCTATAATTTAAATCTACCCTATTCAAATACTACTCTGTTTGTTCACAAATGTGCAATTTATTATGAGTAATAGTAATCAAGGTACACAGAATGGATTAGAATATCACTCAATCTTCTTTCCTAATTTCATTGACTTGACAACATTTTAAGACTGAATAAATGAACTGATTATAATTCCTTCTATTATTCTTATTGTTACTATTTGACGAATTATGATTATCACTCACTCCATTTTACAATTTGTTACCTATTCGGTTACATTTTAAGTAATATTCAGTTCGAATCCCAGTGTGAACATCGACATTAGGATGCAGGTACATCCAGCAGATGAGTCCCAAATAGGACGAAATGCGCGTCCTAGATTCCACTTGCCAATCACAATCCAACTTATATAATATTCAGTCTTTGTCTACAAACATTTGATCTAATCGTATTTTGCTACCACCCCATCTCCTATGTCACCCATATACAGAGATACCTATATGCATATTTGACTAAGAGTAATGTTGCTTATTTCAATAGTCGTTGACGTTTCACAAGTTGCATAATGATGATTATTTCAAAATTAACATTCGTATTTTACAAATAATCTGAAGAGACAAAATTTATGTCAAAATTATCCTTGATATCTAAACGATGTTATTATCTGCCTCAGAACTGGCTATTTTTATCACTAACAATTTTGAACTAATAAATGTAGAACCTGATGAGCATTTATCGAAAAGAATATTCTTCGTTCAAACGTCTTTGTTTTTTAATAAACATGGGAATTTTTAGACAACTGAAGATGACATGAGATGGATATTTTTCATCTTTTGTTTGATTCATTAAACATTATATTATGTATATTGTCAATAGTTTGACAGTGGTTGTAAGTCTCTGATTGAATTGATTGGTTATTTGGTCTTTTTTAAACACTAATTGAATGAATGTCATCTTCTTTTCATGCTTTTGGCTTCGAATTTTTGATTACAAATGTTGATATATTTCTCAATAAATAGTTCTGAGCATTCATTTTGTCGACGGCATTCCTTTATAATTGCAGTTTAATCTTCAAGTTTATCAGTAGTGCACAGTCGTTTACCTCTATAGTAGAGTGACTTCACTATACCACGTTAGTAGTTAATCAGACAAAAGCTATGGAACAAAGACATTGTCCATACCATGTATCCTTCCGGAATATAAATCTTTGTCAAATTCTATCATCTCTTCGTGAAATTTCTAGATCTAGGAACTGGAAAGCTTTGTTCTTTTCATACTCCATTGTATTGAAATGAGCTGCATTAAACGTCCCAGGTAGTTTTGTCGCATGTTTTATGTTGTTACATATAATAAATGTATCATCAACGTACTTTCATCATAGAGTCATTTGATTTATTACAGGCATGAACTTAGTCTTTTCCAGATTAGCTATAAATATATTGGTGAGTACTAGGGCTAAATGGCTTCTCATGGCTGCTCCATCAGCTTGGCAGTATAATTTATTATTGAATCGAAATTGGGCGTTTTTTGTATATAATTGTATCAGTTGTTTAAGCAATTAAATTGTAGAATATTCATCTAATTCATCTGTAAATACTTTAAATTCAACTTCTTTACAATTTCATTATCTAAACAATCTAATGTTATCTGTTAAACATTTCAGTTAACCTTATAAACATGTGCATTAACATTTTGAGTAGTAGTATGTATGTAGCTGATGAGATTGAATGCAACGAAATACATTGAATACGAAGTATTCTACAAATATTGTCATCCTTGCATTATTCAAATAAAAGCATTGCATTTAAACTATATCAAAGAATATATCTAAGATTATCTAAGGTATTCATCTTAACTGTACATTTTCTTCATCAATTCATAGCCACACTAACAAAGTTGTACATAGAAGTAAGTGAATTAATTGTTACAAAATGATTACTTTAAATGATTATGTAAGAATCTTCAAACGAGTTCACACTTCATGAATAATAAATAAATCAATAATGTTCTCTAATTTTGCCAGTAGATGACAACATAACAAAAGTATATTGAAATATAACTAGATAAATAAACAAGATTCTTACGATATAGAAAGTGTTCTAATGCTAGAGAACCTTCATCTTGAACTACACCAGCAAGTAATGGTAACTTAGCGAAATTTCCCAATGAACGTTCTTTAGCTGGTGTACGTGGAAAGAAACCAGCTATTCCATCAACAACTGGTGTCCATACAAATGATGGAGCACCTGGAAGAGAGTGTAAGTCACTTTTTGAAAAAAAAAGGAAAGAAAAGACGTTTATATAGTCCAATTAAGTGGAAAAGAAAATTGAATACTTAGATCAGAGTTGCTTACTTCATTTTCTGTAATCAACATATTTTCTAGTCAACCCTCTGAATACTTAACGTATATCCTGTTTGTTTGTTTAAGATAAGCACTCTTCGAATGCACCCCCCCCCCCAATCATACATACTCCACTCCGAATGTGTACGAAATAATGAGTCGATATAGATTTCGTTGGATTTTATTCTGCGTACTTGGTGATAACTCGTAGATGAAACAAAGAGACCAAGACTGATAATGTACCCATTAGTTACTTTCTATTATAATTCATATTACATTAATTCTAAACTGTTTATTTCAAATCATTAACTATTGGTAATGCATTTACGATTTGTTATTATGTACTGACTATTTAGCTTTCGAACTCATTCCGACTCATTCTGACTATTTAGCTTTGCTATCGATTATGTTCTTGTTGCGTTCTAATGTTATTTTTCTAATTGTGGTGCTTTCTGATCAGACATATCTTATATTCATGGTATTGCGTTAGATATGTCTAACTGAGTGCTTGACATAACCTCATATGTTCTTATCATCCTGATGGAGATCTAAAAAATGAGTCAGTGCAGACTAACTAGCGATAAAGATAGACAGGTATTACTAGAAAACCAATTCAGTCGGTTACGTAAACTTTACAGCGTCAATGAGTTCAGTAACGTCATTAGTTCCCAGAGAACATTGTCGCAAATCTACAGTGAAGTATCGTTAATTTTACTGTCCATCGAAGAATAGAAAGAATATCTTTTATTTATTCATATTACAAATGAAGAAGGGCGTGTGTAAAATCACAGTTTGTGTAGACGATTGCCTATACAAATGAGTATTTTATCACATTTTAAAACTCAACAAACAAATGTAAGTCACCCCATCATTGTCATCAAGTTAGGCTGGAACCACCTGGTGTTTGTTTCATGTTATTTATTCTGAAGACCTAAGGGATATATATATATATATATATATATATATATATATATATATAATTAAGTCTCGTATTTACTTTATTTTCGATATATACGTGAAGAGGAAAATGTCCAGGTACCTTAGGAAAATCAATACTCCCATATAGTATTGATGTCCCTAAAAGTACAGTGGACAAATAATGAAGGATAGTAAGCATGAGGTCTTCGGAGTAACTAATAAGCAGCAAGTGTTACATTTAATCTACAATACAAAAGCCTATTGTACTCATGAGTTCCCAATGGTAACTTGTTCATGTAGAAATGAATCATGAAAACAATCACGGAATAATTTCAGTTAATATGTGACTTGATATTTACCTATCGATCGAGTTTCATAATTATGTCGTTTAACTACATAATAGATTCATTTTTTACTATGAATATTATATATGACCTCATCTGCTTTAGGATAAGCTTGTATTTTCCCGTTGATTTGTAATGGACTGAAACTGGTCAATCTTTGTTGCCATATGTGCATCCCGAGCGGATTGCTTCGATATAGCGATATTACACAAGTTATATATATTTAAGTTAGATTGTGACTGGCAAGCGGAATCCAGGACGCGCGTTTCGTCTTGTTTGAGACTCATCGGCTGGATGTACCTGCATCCTAATGTTGATGTTCACACTGGGATTCGAACTCATTCCGCTTCGTGCCAAACGCCACCGCGTTCACCACTAGGCTACTGTGTCCAAACAGTACATCCAGCCGATAAGTCCAAAATAGAACAAAACGCGCGTCCTGGATTCCGCTTGCCAGTCACAATCGAACTTAAATATATAACTCATCTGCTTTAGTTTATTGTAATCAAAGCATCAAACGACTAAACGACGTGAAGTTTTAATGGTGCTGAATGCGTGTAGAGGATATGAATGACGAGATACTTTTTATATGCGAGAAATGTTGTAGGTTAGATTTTTAGATCTTTCTAGAATAACATAAAGGGAATAAGTGGATGTTTATAAATTGATTCGCACCAATACAAATTGTTCCTATAGGAAAGGGATATTTGGTCATATAGGTTACAAAACAAGAAAACAGGAGCCTGTTCAGAAACCACTTAACAGAGTTGTTATTTGCTAACTGCTAACGTACATCATAATTGTAGACAAAATGTTACTTTTCCAATTCAACAACAGATAATTTACCAAGGGATAGACCCATTGTTGATTCGTGTATGTTGTCAGCATAAATCCGTTCTTATAATTGTTTTCAATCCACTGGATCACAGCTAACGAAAGGTTCTCAGTGTTAAGCAATCAAATCATTCTATTCTACTAGCCTAATTTAGTAGAAAACGTCAAAATGAAAGTAATGTAGTCTTTTAGAATAAAAAATACTTACAGGATAACACTGTTAATTTGTTCCGCTGTCTTCTCGTATCTTAAACAATAGATTATTGAATATGCATCCACTTGTACGGAATATGGTATAGTTGAATGTTGTTTTACATAAGATTCACCAAATGGTAATTTAAACGCTTTACTTGAAAATGAACGATGTGGATTAGCAGTACGTACTTGTTGTTGTGATTCATTGATAGCATGAGTTTGCACTGATGGACAACCTAATCGTTGGGCTAATTCAATTGCATAATAACGTGTACGAACTTTAACTGGGTCACTGAATGCCCATTGAGATAAATCAGCACCAGACATCATTATTGCTTGGTTGAACAAATCTAAATACAATGACACATAAATAATTACAATAATTTGTTATTATGCAAGTTAAGTAGACAAAACTTAACATAAAAATATAACTCAATATTAGCATCGCAAGCTGTAAGATTGGGTGAAGTAGATTTGAATCCCGAAATATAGATTACGTCTATGAAGTACTGATGAGTTATGAGTAGGGCTTGTCAGAACACCCTACTGACCACCTCCATCTCCCTCTTGAAACATTAAATCTCCGGCGTAAGCATAAGTCAGATAGATTTATGAATAATTATGGCTCCGTCATGTATCAAATCAAGGTATCACTTAGTATAATCATACAATCATCCCCTCCGTAACAACAAGCGGTGAAATAAATCTCTGGCCAATCTTATTTTTTTATAGTATACACTGGATTCTTAACATGTCTGCTTATAGAAAAGGACTGGCACTATATCTTCGAATTGCATAACTACCAGCAGCAAGCTTACTTCGTAAAGAGTGTCAAATGCAATTTGGTCTTTTGTTTTTAAAACTTCCTATGACGCAACAAAAAGTGAAGTGGCCTTTGTAGTTGCTAGTGGGAAACGAGCCAATTAGACTTATGCAAATACTACAACCTGATAGAGTTGGAAACGATGACTGGCTAGAATGATAGAAAGAACAAACAAATGCGAGTTAAGGTCATGTCATTTGTCGAGTAAAAATATAGTTTTTATATACCGTATACTTGACCAATTAATAACAGGAAATACAAAATACAATAAAGGCTAAATTAGAGGAGTTGTGTATAATTTTCGGGATATGATCATAATGAGGTCACAATAATTCAGGAAGGACAACGTATATGACAATTGTTATTAAGTCTATAAATAGCTTACACATTGGGTAATCTCAACATTATGGTTACCTTAAGGGTACCAATATCCGAATAATAAACTCGATAGATTGTGATTTCTGATTCTTTGCCTAGATATATAGGTCAAAGTATCAGTAAGATAGAAAGAAATACAAGCTTCACTGTTGCTAGTGTGAACAACCTACAGAAACTTTTAGTCTATCAGTTTATGAATGCTTCAATAATCTAAGAATAATCAGGTATAAACATAAGTTCACTTCACTTGCCTTTTTGTTTAAGATTTCTTAATAAGCCGTTTGCTTGTATCATAATCTTCTTAATTTACATAACTGATAAGTAGTATAATCCCTTAAAACTATCTATCACAAACAAAATCTAACTAGATGATTATAACAACTATATCAGAACTGTACAGTTGATTATTAACAATGTCAATCTGATGCCATGATAATATTTGACGTTGATAAGGTAACAATCCAAAGTGACTTTTAGATTATATCCTAATAATCATGTGATTGTTTCTCACATCACTTTATTACTATGTAGAATTGTTGTATACATTGAAACTATTCAATATGAAATGATAATATAAATTAATTTATAATGAAATAGAGATTGTAAACAATTTAATTTAGCTAACATTTAAATTTTGATTAGTTTTATGTATAAATATTTAAACAAAACATGTGTACTTTTGTATTAATTAATGAGAATATTTAATATAGAATGATAAGTTAAAATGTAAATTGATTGATATTTCATTATGTAATACTAATAAACATGTCATAAGTTTATGATTAATTGAAATTTAGTTAAGTTGAAGTAGTTTTAGGTAAGATTGGTTTTCAATTTGTTGTTTGTATTGATTGATTGAACTAGGGAGAACTAGGCAATAGTTGTTATGTTATAGCATAGTATATACCCACTGATCATTGGTAATCGAACCAAGGATCTTATGATCTCGTGGCAAAAAACGTGTAATCATTAACATTATTAAGCCAGTGTTCAGTGGTAGGGTCTCCACTATAATCGGTTCGTGATATAATGAGTTCGCTACGAGACTAGAACTTTCTGAGTTTGATCTATAATAGAGCTATGGGTGCCTACTATCACTGAGGAGTACCACATTGAGACAAAATAGGCGTTCAGAGCTAGATAATTAGCTTAAATTTGTTTTTAGTCATTCGGTAATGAATGAAATATGTGGTATACAGATATGTTTTGATGCAAGTTGCTACACTCACATAATCAGTTACATAAATAGACGAATTAGAGTTATATATAGTTGATCTTGAAAAATATCCCAAATTGGTCTGAATTAGACAATCGTTGACCACTAGGAGGCACTGGTAGTTAACACTGTGTATCTATGGCCACACCAGGGATCCGATTCCGCAGTGAACACTTTATTATTAGACTACTGAGCCACGAAACCTAATTATATTTGTAGAATCATGTTCTCTAAAGTATGATCGTTTCAACTAGTCAGGGAGGGGGGAGGGAGAATATACAGATTAAAACTGTATGAAAAGCTTTATTGGCAAAAGTTCGATAATACCTTGTAAAACATATATATAGCGGAAAAGTGAGATAATGGGTGAGTACAATATGGCACACTTCGAATAATTTATTTTCAAATAAATAGATATTTGATTGAATATATCACAGATTGATGTTGGCAGAACGAAACAGCTGTCCAGTGCTCCCTGGTTTTCAATAGTGCCCTGCCAACATCAATCTGTGATATATTCAATTAAATAAAATAACCAGTCTCCACAAAAATAACCATCCCAATTGAAATAGATATTTATTTATTTTATTTCAGGTCATACTCTCAGTACAGTTAATTAAATCACTAATACATGATGTCTTACCTTGTAAAACTGAATCTTTTTTGTTTATTCATATTAGGTCAAGATATGTGTTGGATACAGGAATAGTCTAGCATGATCTAAAACTACACTCCAAACATTCTTTGCTTAAACGGTGTTTTTCTAAACTACTCAAAATTAGGAAGAAAAGGTAATTTAAAGGTATTCGTATCTTTCCATTGACTTGTTATAAACTGAAATTGATCAATCACTGTCTTCATATGTACATCCTCAGAGGATTGTATCTACACAGCGGTAGTTCACAATCATGAATTAAGTTGAATTTTGGCTGGCAAGGAGAATCCAGGAGAGGCTTCTCATACCGTTTAAGGCTCGCCAGCCTGATGTACCTACATCCAGTGTTTATGTCCACATCGTGACTTGAACTCCCTTCGTTACGTGTCAAACGCCACCGAGCCCACCACTAGGCTACTCACTTCAGATAGCAGACTGGTACAACTGACATGTATGTAATTCAAATATATTTATATCATCCCACTGATTTATTGAACTGAGTCCGAGTTCTGGTGTGAACATCAACACTGGGATGTAGGTACATAAAGCTTTCAAATTCTAAACAGGACGCAACGCGGGCACTGGATTACACTTGTCAGTCACATTCCAACTTAATTTGTACTGAGACAAGAGTTTAGAAATCATAGTTCAAATGAATCCCAATTATATGTTAATTACTTGACAAAATGTCTGATGTCTAAAACCTCCAAATGAAGTTCTACTGACAATGACCTTGGGGACATAATGCAGTCAGTCGCTTCTAGACGTGGTTCCACATTAGTGAAAGACGAAATTAAGTTACATTCATCGGCATTAAGACTAGAAGAATGTGAAGTCCAAACACCATAGATGAATTTTTAAAGTTAATGAAAATCAGTCGAGGTCTGTTGACAGAAATATAAAGCCCAAACATCCAAAAGTATTAGTAACCTCCTCACCAAAAGAATATACTTTGTATTAATACTTATTTCGATGGTGAGAAAGATTCAGACATCTTGTAAAGTATTTTTAATCCTCGCGAAAAAATGTTCTTTACATCAACCTAAACGTTTGCATTATCCACTGGACCTATGCTTAACAGTAACCTTAAAAATATGCTATATCATTTTACCACTTTCACATCTGCTAATCAATTCATTAAATTTCGTGGAGCCAGGCATATGGGTCGTTTGATGCATGTTCTATCCAACAGAAATGAAATAATATCCTGAATGGCTGATAAGAATCAGGAAATGATGCATATGAAACCTTATTATTGAACAACTTGTGAATATGAGTCATTCAATCAAAATAAACCCGATGTTCTAAACTATCTAATAGATCAATAGACACCTATCACTTAGTGAACTTCTACCTTCTTAGCATTCCTGAAGCCTTTGCTACGTAATTAGAAAAGCTAGAACTGTGTATTCAAAAAAATTTATTTGATCTTTTGTCATCATTAAAACTATCACTGTTTAAAATAATCATTTTGACTTTGGTCGACTTTACTAGTTACAACATCTGATTGGCACGTTGAGTTCTTGGGAAATTATCAGTGGTGAATAATAAGAATGCAGATGTCAGTATGTTTTGTATGTTGAGTGAATTTTCAGAACACATTCGATTCAAATTGGGCAAACATCAATATGACATTTTTCACTAAGCAATACAACTTCTGATATTAAGGATTGTGACTGAGCTGTCTTTATCTGCAAATGGAATGACTAAACAAAGATTGCTCTAACAGGTTTTGTCATATTCCAATTACAAGTAGAAGTAGATCCCAGAATAGGCGTTTTATCCTAGTAATAATTCATAGATACTGGGTGTATTCGAACTCCAGTGTTCATGTTCACACTGACTTGAATCTATTAACTGCCGCTTTAGACACCTGCACATTATCAGTTGAGCATCTAAGTTCATATAGCTATTAACTCGTTTGATGTGGATAAAGCTTAGTGAATAACGAAGTTAAGTTTAAAATGAAACTTACTTTATTGTCAAATATTAAAGTAAACAATTTCACTAGAATGCAGATAGAGACAATAAGCTGACGAATGTCATTCAGAACGACATAACAGAAATATTATACAGTTTATTTTTCATAAAAGAATTCAGTAATATGATATATTCACAAACATTTCATCAAAATGATTCATAGATAGGGTCATCTACGTAATCAGTGCAACTAGAATTTTGTGCAATACAACTAACAAATAATTGTCTGGAATAGTACTTCATTTCAAATGTATATGTACGATTGACAGACAAAGTTAAACATAAATGAGAGAGATGAACTGTTTACATTATCAAGAACAAAGAACAGGAATGAAATATGTTTGTGTGTATGTGTATGAGTAAAGAGCAACGAAATAGACAGATGGAGTACAAGGAACTACAATCACTTAAAATTCTACGAGTTCATACAATAACATAAATGTAAATGTATGTATGTATGTATGTATGTATGTATGAAAGCGAAACATCGACCTTATACAAGTCTCTATGTATTCAACTTACAAACATGTGATACACATTAATCCAGTATTCGAAATACAAACTAATTTACATAATTTTGAAAATGCAAAGAAAAAACTTGAAATGAAACAGTCTTTTTTTTTAAAAAAATCAATTCGATGTTGTAATTACAGTGATACTAATGATTGTATAATTCAGAGAAAGATAAGATTGTCAGTTTATGTTGGTTGTATTTTGTATTCTATAAGTTAGTTAGTGGTTTAACTGTACTGTGTTCATTGTTGTTCTGAACAAAAAGCATAACAAGTACCTACTTCATGTGAAAGTAAATATTTTAAGCCTTCCACATTTATGTTTAATCACTTTATTCTGATGGTTTAGTTTTTCTTCTTATAGTTTAATTGTCTTCAATTGTTCTTAGGTAATGTGATAGATTTATCCTTAACACACGTTAGAATTTTGGATTGTCAATTGATTTGAATACCATTCTCCTGAAAATTCTCTAACATTCTTAAAATATCTACATTTTGCCAATTGGATTCATATCCATAGTTATTCACGGTCATTGATAACATATGCCGTATTATTCTATTGATAGTTGGTTTTCTTGTGTGCTTAGGTGAAAGCGGCATCTACTTTATCCAATGTAATGTTTCTTTCACTTGGGGCAATCTATTCTGTTGATGATAGTGTATTTGTCTTCTATCATTGTTATATGCTTCTTCAATATTTATGTGTGGTGATAGAACCACAGTGGCTTTCTATTCGACTGAATACTATCTGCATACCTGTGTTTCAAAGGTTCGATGTTGTAAGGATATGGATTTTCCAATTGTTAATATTAAGGACTCAAATCAATCAGATTTTATTTGCACACATGCATTTTAAGCGAATTTCTAGTTGTTCATATCAACAATCGGAAAAATCAAATCCTTTCATAAGCTTAATAAATATTGCATTCCCCCCCCCAGAAAAAAAAGTTTTTTGATGTTATGAAATTTCATCTGTTCGCCTTGTTACAACACATTATGATTTAGTAATTTTATATAACTGATTGGTTATAACTAAATAATCATTTAAATCCATAAAGCAATCGATATGTACTTCATCCAATTGTAAGACTTCTCAATAGTCTGAATCCAACATCCATCCATAAATCGAATCCAGGAATCTCAGACATAGTAATAAGCGCCTAAGTGTCAGATAATTGAGTCATCACTCAATGATATACTTTTCTAACGTCAGCTAATTTTCACATTTGTATGATTGTTTATTTGGTACTAACAATAATACTGAAAATTTCTCGCATACAATTCAAATACTAATTGTCAATTGTTAGTAGTCTGCTTAATCAAGAAATAGACTTTTAACTAATTTTCTTTTCTTAAGAATTAAGAAAAGTTTCGCGTATGTAAGATTTCATCATAAACTGATACCATTGTAATGGTTCATTAGTATACATCACCTTTCCAATTGATTAAAGCTACTTTCTTTTTAAAAATTTATATTTATCCATCTCGTTCTATTCAGAAAAAAGTTTCAAAAGGTGAAGGCTAGATGAGTTTGGATACGTTATATATTGATGTAAAGTCAAGCAAGTTACATACCGTAACATTAATATATGATAGTTAAAAAACGAAAGTTATGATGTGCATATAGTCAAGATCATGGACCTCATGTTCCTGATAACCAAAACATATGAAATACACACAGGAGTTATGCACATCTGATTTTTTTGTTAGTAACCCCACTTTTGTTTGACCAGTTAAGTTCAGTGTTAAAATTCTCGAGAATTGTAATTAAACAAAACTTGTCGATTATAACGAACCACAATATTTTTTTGTTTTATTTGGTAATTAGTGGAAATTTATTTAATGTCAAATATGATATTAGGTGGTTATGATGCTATATAATAAAAGATTGAAGCTTGGAATAAAATGGGCATTGAATTTCGACTCTGTTAATTTAAAGTTAATTCGCTCGATACTGAAACTGAACGTTCCGAGGTAAGTCACTGAAGCGGTACGCACTAATCATTTATGAGGAGTTATAAACATGAATGAACTAAATTTTTCCAATTCTCCCTATCATTCAATAATTTTTCAGGTATAGCCAACATATAGCTAAGATGGACACATTATTCACTGGTAAGTTTAGTTAGTTGTGGTGATTTATTCAAAATGGAGACAGTTTTCCCTTAAGAAGTGATTTCAGCAAGATAATCAGTCGTCTCTCCCTTGTTAATATGAAATTCTTCAACATTTCACTCTCACTGCTGCGTATGAAATCTAAATCGATAAAGTTCAGAAATATCCGTTATTTTGATGCAAGATACACAAAAGCTGCTGTCAGAAAACTGTTTGAGTTAGGTTTCAGGCCAGATGACACACATCGACAAGCTCTACCTACAGTTTAGAGAAAATTAATGCACTCTGTAAGATTTGAATCTGAAAGGCTATCACTGAGTTGCCTGAGCCTCCTAATTGTACTTAACACCAAAATATAAAGCACACAATTTCTAGTCACTCATACTAGTCTTTACCTTAATGAAAATAAATGGATATAATTTAATCGGTACATTAGGGAGTAGAAAAACATGATAGCTACTTAATAATTAAACACCTTGATTATTATTTACTTAAAAAAGAAACATTTGATTAATAGAAAAATAAGCGCAAGAAACCACTTACATCTTTCACGTGTCAGTGGTGAAATCAAATGTAGGCCAACACTAGCTGCACCAGCACTTTCACCCATTAAAGTGATTCGATCAGGATCACCACGAAACCATTCAATATTTTCTTTAACCCATGTGATTGCAAGCAGCTGATCCCATAGACCGTAATTTCCAACTGATGCATGATCACCAGTTGATAAAAAACCTAGTTGAAAAGGAAATAAATGAGCAAAGAGATGGAATTCGTTATCTGGATTTTTCATAATGTTAATGTTTATGTGTGCTTGTGAATACCATCATTAAAATTTAGACGCCTTCGGCTGACGGTCTTAAATAAAACTTAATGCGAACCTTGAATTTGACTATAACTGGTTTTTAAATGTACTACATATTAAACATTATTTGCTTGCCTGATTGTAAAATATAACAATTGTAAGCAGAAAATAGTGATAACCTAACAATATAATATGAATTCACTCTATTCAAACTGTGTATCACACTCCGTTCATTATAAGCATTGTCTTTTATGCTTTTATCTATATGGATATTCAAGAATGAATTTGATTAACTTCTTTTGACACTTGAGATTTCTGAAAGTAATTTTAGATTATATTGGCAAGTAGTAGTATACAGAATAGATATAGGAGGGTGGATGTTTACTGTTGTGTAGAAGTGGCCCCTGATAATGTCATCCATGAAAAAAATAAAAGAGACACAATTAAGGTGTCTAGATTGATGAAAACTTAACTTCATAAGGCATTCATCAAAGCTGCTAACGTTTTGTATCACTTTTCAAGTATAGTTGGATGAAGTAAGCAAATAACAAGAAAACCTACTTCCAGGAATCACAATCTAATTTGTCAAGCACTATTTAGTTGATAATATAATCTGTATGTCGTAAAATGGATTTTGCATCAACACTCTAAATCTTATACTGTTCTATCTGAAAAGAAACTTGTGTAAAATCCCGTGACGACTAATTTTATTTCGATAAATATAAACAAAGACTTCTGACTAAATTAGTTAATATATTTTCCAGTACACTTGTAAACACGTGTGTCGATACCATCCCTACTTTAGTCTAAGACTGCTCAATGAATCAAGAAGAAAAGTCTAAGCGTTCTGCGTGTATGGTGAAGGTTCTTCAGTAGATCGCGAGTAAGAATAGGTTTGCACACATAACAAGTTCTATGTAAAGCTAAAATCATACATTCATTACTTTCTCGTTTTCAGAACTTAAAAATAACAAAATAGACTTTATTATACTACAGAGCAAATACTGTGAAATTTAGTTAAGTAGAGAAGACCTAACTAGTACAGCTACATTAATAGCATCCAGTAGCACACATTTACAACTAAAAACCATCAATGATATGCATCATCAGTCATTCAATAATATCAATGATTACACTCTACCATCAAACACATTTCAAAATCACATTCATCATCATCGACAACTAGAAGCTAAACAGATCATCTCATATTTAATAACAACAATGAAGTCAACCAAAATAGTTTTTGTAATTGTTATGATATAGACTCACTCTACACTGACACACTGTCCCATCTTACATCGAAACATCTCACATCGAAACTTCACTCCAGTATTCCTAAATCAACAGAAATACCCCAACTCACATGCTCAACACATCATCAATATCACTCACTAATTAACATTATTTATACTAGTCGTTTCATCCAACTGAGAACATTGCGTTGATTTATAGTGTTCAGTTCTTTTAAAACCAGCCTAACAAGTGACATTATATGAATATCGCAATGTGTTTATTTATCCATATTCTTCACAGTATTCAGTAAATGAGTGATGAATTCAATGGATACAGTAGATTTTCCTTTTATTTACTGACTGAGAGTGTGATTTTCAAAGAGATTTGTATTTGTTATATCTCAAATCATCGAGTATTGTGTGATATGAATATGTTCAGTGTAGTTTATCTGTATACTTTAGTTACGAAGCATCAATAAAATCAAAGTTGTAGCTTAAAGAGCTAGAGTTAGTTTAGAATACGTAGTATCGAACAATATCGTTCTTAATCAGATCTACATCATCCCCTAATACAGACTAAAATTTTTCCTAAAATTACAATTGATTGTAGGTCAATGATGTCAATGAGGCAGGTAGATTATATAACTGATCATATTAAGTGATATTGAAAGAATAGGTTTACTAATAGTGATCAGATTAATATAAACAACTTGAATAAATATTTTAATGCAGGAAGTATATTAAATCTTCCGGAAATAAAGACTTTTAGCATGAAAAACATTGACAACTACGTAATATGATATATTTTAATAAACAGTCTGTATCATACATGACAAGATACGGAAGGAGAATGAGTTATGGTTGATCACTGTGTAGTGATAAATTTGATTTTCTTTAAGTGTTTTATGAATCTGATCGGATTCTATCAATCTAATCTAAGCATCTCGACATCACTAGGATTATGTGGAGATAAGAGGTGGTTCGGGGGGAAGCACTCGGCATGAAACCATGAACCAGGGCTCCATGCGTTCTGGTGCTCGTTAGGAAGACACACCTACAATCTTTATGAAAATATATTCCCTATCCCCCTTGTTGATTCTACCCTAAGTCACCCAGTTTCCTATTTTGCCAAACAGCAAGAAACCTACGTTTAGAGTTTTTTGTTGTCCACCTCCAAAACACGACATCATTTAGTCAGTTAAGAAAGTGATAGAGGTATTATAAATTTCTTCTAGATACATAGTTTACTGTTGTTGGTTTGAAACCATATAAATTCTGTTAAATGTAATAGATAAATTCAGACCGCATTAGGAAACTGTGATAGATTGTTTTTTGCATAACATAACCACTATCTACTAAATGAGATAAAAGTGAGCTACATATACCCTTTGTTTGAATAAACATCTTCCAGTGTAGTTTAGTAGATAGATATGAGAAATTCTTCTAAATCATGCATATTATTAAAACTAATCAGTAGTGATATTATCCAATTCAACTACAAACACTTAACTTGTCCAATTGTTACCATAGAAGAAATTTAACTAATCAGATTAAGAAAAGGCGTTTATCTATTTTATTTTTACTAACTTGACTAAAATTGTTTTCATGAATGTACATGAATTATGTAAAGAAACTGAAACAATCAATCAGTATACAGTCAGTAGTATATATGACAATCAACAAAGTTATTTAGTAAGTACGCATATATCTGCTCTTTTAAGGTGATTTTTCTTTCTTCTTTAAACTTATTATTTTTAATATTTTCATAAATTTTAACGAAAATAATGTCATGTTATTCAATATACTACTTATAATATCATTCATCTAACTAGGAAGACAATGTACAGTATTCTATGGTGTTCAAATTTCATAAAGTCATTTTTGTCCAAACTAACTTGTTTGTTCATGTTATATTCATTGAATGCATTATTCATTATACTTTTATTACTCAGTAAATAAATTAGTGGTAAATAAGTAGTATGTTTTATGATGTCATATCATAAATTGACCTAAATGGGTGTTAGGTAAACATAGAAAACCAAAAATGGGCAATCGATATCTATTTCATCCTAGTACGTAACTCCTCAGTGGGAGTGCACATCCACGACCATATCAGTGAATATGGCTTAAGATCTTTAAGTGTTAGGCGCTTAAGTAGACTAAGAACCACAAATTGGCATTTTTTAACTTCAATCAGCTGGTGATAGATTTAAGCAACTTCATCCAATGGCATTGGTAGATAACTGTCTCATATTCAACATGGATGAAATTTGGTGACCACATCTTCTTTCACTTAGATCGATTCATAATTTCAAATTCTTCACAATATTCAATTAAAAAATTTTTTTATATTTAATGACAAGTAAACATGTTAACTCACAAAGGAACTGAAAGAAGTGAATGAAAAGAAATCAAAGAAAGTGTTGAAAGTTCATTTAGTCCAATAAATCATTGTGTGATGATTTTTTTAAACAAGTGTAAAGAAAAAAACAGGAAACAATTTCGAAGAATACTCATCCAAGGTTATCCTCAATGTATTTAATGTATATTTTCAGTCAATTTCTAATTCATTTTGGCAGGCGAATGTTTTTTTTATAGTTAGCACATTATCAGGAACATCTGAAACTGAAACCAGACGTCAACCAACATCAAAGTCAGAATTTTCAATATAAACGTCAAGACAGTTCTATTGTATAGAGCTAAAACTTGGAAAACAATGAAGAACATCATTTAAAAGATACAAGCAATTATAAATAATTGTTTCTGCAAGATACCTTGGATTTGTTGGCCAAACACTATCAGCAACAACCTTTTGTAGCAGAGGACAAATTAACTTCTAAACGGTAAGGAAATTAGGAAAAGACGGTGGAGGCGGATAGGACACACATTGAGAAAATCACCAACCTACGTCACAAGACAAGCATTAACTTGGAGTCCTCAAGGTGAAAGGAAAGAAGAAGACCAAAGAACAGATTGCGTCAAAAATTAGAGGCAGATATGAAAAGAAAGAACGGCACTTGGGAAAAACTGGGAAGGAAAGCCCAAGACAGAGTTGGTTGGAGAATGCTGGTCGGTGACTTATGCTCAATGTGGGATAACAGGCATTAATTAATTAATTAACTGATGCGAGTGTTTTGTATATTTAAGTGTCTAGTTGCTACCAAAATATTTAATTTCAAGCTACAACTTTGATTTTATTGATGCTTCGTAACTAAAGTATACAGATAAACTACACTGAACATATTCATATCACACAATACTCGATGATTTGAGATATAGCAAATACAAATCTCTTTGAAAATAACACTCTCAGTCAGTAAGTAGACAAAAATCTACTGCATCCGCTGAATTCACCATTCATTTACTGAATACTGTGAAGAATATGGATAAATAAACACATTGCGATATTCATATAATGTCACTTGTTAGGCTGGTTTTAAAAGAACTGAACACTATAAATCAACGCAATGTTCTCAGTTGGATGAAACGACTAGTATAAATAATGTTAATTAGTGAGTGATATTGATGATGTGTTGAGCATGTGAGTTGGGGTATTTCTGTTGATTTAGGAATACTGGAGTGAAGTTTCGATGTGAGATGTTTCGATGTAAGATGGGACAGTGTGTCAGTGTAGAGTGAGTCTATATCATAACAATTACAAAAACTATTTTGGTTGACTTCATTGTTGTTATTAAATATGAGATGATCTGTTTAGTTTCTAGTTGTCGATGATGATGAATGTGATTTTGAAATGTGTTTGATGGTAGAGTGTAATCATTGATATTATTGAATGACTGATGATGCATATCAGTGATGGTTTGTATCTAAAATGTGTACTAATGGATGCTGTTCATCTTGTCCTAATAGTTAAGTAAACTCTACTTTAATTTCTAACATATTTGTGTTATGAATGTAACCTTTTTGGATGCAGTTCATTGGATGCGTTCATGGCAAATATTTCTGTACTGTTTTCATCAAATGCTAGAAATAAAGTTTTTATTAAAAATGCTTTTATAATATTAGCAGAAGTCGTCTACCGAATAAACTGGAAATTGACCAAAAATAACAGACACATACATTGAATGCTAAATAAGTTGCTGGTAATCTTCCATTCTGTAGATTCCAACTACTCAGATAATATTCGTTACAAAATAGCATCCGTTTTAGCAGAATTATTGAAGTCTTTAAAGGGTTTGTGGAAGCCTTATTTTATGTATGCCTTAATGTTAATCATGAAGATGTAATTCTATTTTTTTTCCTTTTGATGCGTGTTTGGATAATCTTTTAAAATTTTTTTTAATTATGTGATTGTTTGTTTATCTTACCTTGTTGTTGTCTGATTTGCTGCCAGAACGACAGACACTATCATTGCATTTTGATCTAACAAAAATTTGATTATTAATGTATGTAATTAAATATCATGAAATGATATCGAGTTATTGCATATTTGAAATCAGGTTAACAGTATTACAACTATATAGTTATTTCGTCTCAGTATAAGGCTCATCAGGAGCTATCACTCTTTGACACTGAGCCCAAAACTTTCAGATTTCATGATATTTTAAATACGAATAAGGTTGGATTGTATAATACACTGAATCATTTTGCCTTTCTAGTTCTTAATGCTTTTTTATATTTTGTTATCTAATTATTGAAATCATCTTTATAAATTACTTGACTAAATTATAACAAAATAAGTATTTCAAGGAAGAATATACATACTTATTAATATTAAGCAATCAAAATCTTGTCTTTTTATCCTAGACTTCTTTAAATCATATTGTTCTCACAACAAACTCAAATGTAAGTGGACAGCTGTTGAGTACTAGAAAGTAATGTAACCTAAGTTCAGATATCTAGGACATTAAAGTCTTGGTTTGAGCAGTCAAACTTCAAGCCATTAATTTGGTATTCATCGGTTTAAGTATACGACTTCATTCATTTAGAGATATTAAGTAATATTTGTCCACTGTATTGATTATTCATATTTTTCTCTCAACGTAATTAAGTTCTATTGGTCACCGTCACCTACTAGTATGGAAGTTACCTTGAGAATTTGTCCACTAATAAACATGTATAATATTAATAAGATAGAGTTTGTTATGATTGTTGTTTCTTGTGGTTTACACCGTAGTTTGACTATATGTGGATGTCACTAGCAAAATCACATAAACTGTTGAGCCTAGTGTAACGCCTGCTCAATAAGCATATCAATCAAGACTTATCTAATTTGTTATTTAATGTTTCATTCTAAAATATGGCCTTAATTAAACGTTTTAGTACCGACGGTGTTCTAACACAAGTTTTTTTGTGGAAGTTATTATTGTTTTAGAATTAAAACTACTTCATTTGTGCATGTACGTCACTCATCTTGGCAACTGTCTGAACATCTTAGCTAAACCGAAACATCTTCGTAGAGCTTAAGAAAGAAATACAACCATGCCAACACATAACTGATTATCATTTGCAAAAATATCACAACATTTCAGTCATTACATGTTGAAAACCTAAAATAGAAACATAATAGCACTCTAACTAATTAAATTTGCCTTTTAATTCAGCACTGTACTAACTTTAAAGTGGCTTCTTCATAAAATAAAATGATATCTCAAAGCAAATAACTGTTGAATAAAACCGATGTATGTCACTTTGTACTGTTAATGGTCAGATATATCCCAGAACTTATAAGAAACATTTTTTAACACTGTATGATCATAATTTTCATTAAAGCAGTTATAAAACAAATTTCGGCAAATGAATCTTTGATCAGTACTTTAGTTCATTAGGAACAGTTAAAAAACAATGATCATTCCCTGAGTTATTTACTTTTACTAACAATATCTTTGCAACCAACTGACCTAGTATTTACTCATAAAACACAACTTTTCGATTATAATTCCGAAAAAAGTAATGCCGTATTCTAGTCATGTTATCAATGAATAAGCTGTTAGTTAAAAGTAGCAAACATTCTGAATTCATCGTTTGTTACTTTAACGAAATGCCAAGTAGTCAACATAATCTCATTTCTCATTTGTATGCAGTCAACTAAACTTTACTAGTAGTTAGCTAAAGATGTATGACATTATTAATTCTACAGTTGTAATTAGCTTAATGTTCACCTAGTCCGCTTAATCCTAATCAAATTCTATCCAACCAGGTTTCATTTTTAAGTCTCTGGTTTACGTCACATTTACTGGATTTTGACATCACATAAAAAGCACAAGTTTCTTTAAAGGTTTAAATATGCTCTGAAAGCCAGTATCAACCAGCATGAATCGCTACCTTAATCGACTTTGTAGAGAAAGAATGACTAGTAAACCACCATATTCATGAAAATACAGATGCGTACTATTAAAGCTGGATTGTGACTGGCAGGCGGAATCCAGAACGCGTGTTTCGTCCTATTTGTATTAGTTTCAGTTCATGACAAATCAACGAGAAGAAACAAATTCATCCTGATTACATATATACCCGTTGCACAAGTGTGACTGTCCGAACTATTTAACCTAGTAAACGCGGTGGCGTTTGGCAGGAAGTGAGCTGAGTTCGAATCCCAGTATAAACATGAGCATTTGGAAACAGGTACATTCAGTCGACGAGTCCTAAATAGGACAAAACGCTCGTCGTGGATTCCGCTTTCCTGTCACAATCCAACTTAAATATTACTTGTGATTTATGGCTGTATCAAGGCAACCCGCTCAGGATACCCGTATGGCGACAGAGGCTGACCAGTTCCAATCCATGACAAATCATTAGGAAGATATAAATTCCTCCCTATTACAGATGCATACTGCCCATAAGTTTGGATTTACTATCCGTATGATTACTGTTGGGCTGAATTTGGAGAAATTGTCTCTGTGTAGATTGTTTTAACAAAGTACCTATATGTAAAAAGCGACTAGACAACCGAGGATTTTAACATTTAAAAACTCTTAAGGATGTTTAGAATACTAAAAAATGAAAGTAAAACAGTTTTACCACTACAGACAAGAAAAATTTCAAAAGTAAAGAAGCGAAATATGGTCGATTTTGTCGAACAAAGTTTTCATGGCTTGAACTGGCATGTAAAGTACATGTCCACAATCACATAATGTACATGCTTATCGTATTATAATAAAAATCGTTTGTACATAAATTTTCCAACTTTGCTTCTGGTTAGAACATCTTATACTTTATTAGTATAATCAAAGTTTTCATGATTAAAATTATTATACGTTCAAAAGAGCATTTTGCGGTAACCTTCCGCTAAACCTTGAAGCACTGCGCTTTTTCGACGATAGTTACAAACAAAATTATTTTGGGAAATATTAAGATTTGAAAACCTCTTGTTTATTTAAATCGTTAGTATACTAACCACGTACTATGAAAGCAAAAATGTATCACATTTGATCTGGCGAAAGGTTCTGATGAAATATTTACTCACTTAGAACTTCATTTTGTAATAAAGCAAATACACTGTACTCATAACATATGTAGCTTTGTATGCAGAAGTTTGGGTCCTTCTGTTTTAACAATAACAACTTCGATTAATGAGTCTGTATTAACATATGTGCATTCTAAGCTAAAGATACTGTAAACAGTCAAGCATCCAGTAGGTGAGCTTTATACCCGACAAAACGCGAACACTATGTCTTACTAATCGTTGTAATCCAAATATAATAAGTGTAGTTTCGCTTAACTATATATATGTTTCATCAAAGTACGAATCTTAAAAACACTAACCACTTATATTATTTAAGTAAAGTGTTCTATGTTTTATGTATTATTTAACCGGCCTCTTCACATTCAGTTTAAGCAATTCATATATGTTGACAGAGTGTTTACGCCTCCATGGCTTAGTCTATTTGTAACTACTCTAGCAAAGCTTTAGATAAATAAAAATATTATATATTCGTTTAGTGTTAAGCAACTTCATTTGGAAGTCGGTCACCATCCGAATAGTCATATGGAAGCGTCTTAGACTGTGAGGCTGGACGAAATAGGTTTAAATCTCATAGATTGTATCTGCATTCCCAAAATTGGAGGTACACCTCTCTGCTACAGAGCCATAACTTCCATAAAACCTGGATCAAGGGGGATTTCCTACCGACAAACTCTAATAATTTCACATTCAGTACAAACAGACAATCCGATAATTTACTATAATGAAAAAGTATGGGATAAAATGAACAGATTAGTAAGTGACCTTCCAAAACCAGAAAACGGTCGTATATAAACTTACCAAAAGGTCCTAAACGATAATTGAAGGTTACTACCACAATGCCCTTGGAAGCCAATGCCAATCCAGGATACATATGACTAGAACCATAAACATAACTTCCACCATGAATATGTACAACAACGGGATATCGAATACTTGGGTCGTCCAATGTATTCTGTTTAGTAAAAATAAACTCTTTTATGAATATTAAAAATTTCAAAATAACAATTTATTTTCCTTTTACATTTTTAAACTAAGTTTAATTATTTTTGATAAATGTGGACAGGGGCAAGCAACAAAATTCAGGGCAGGCTTTCCTTTTTAATTTGTACTTGCTAGCTGGACATCCATGTATTCAAGAGTAATGTTTCATTTTAAGTTAATATAAATATCAGTGAGATTTGAAGCCTGGATCTCAAGACAAATGGATGTTTTGTGTTGTAACCATTCATTAGATATATAAATATATCCTGTGACGTTGATAGGTCATCCAAATAATATTCACTTGCTCAAAGTAAAACGACAGTTAATGAAAAGGTCCTTTATTCAATTGAATCAGTTATGTGTAGAATTAACTGAGAAATGTCTGTCAGTAATAATGAAACATAATAGAGAAGGACAAATTATTTCACTAAACTCTGGACCATTGGGATCCGTTTTACTGGTATTTCCGGTTAGGACTAAAACCCGTTAAACATACATTTCGTCAGAAAATAAATGTTGCCAACAGAACTAAAAATATCAGCTGAAATTTGTCTGTCAACCATGCAAGTATTCAAAGGGGAAAGAAATGTTTGAAAGTGTTCACTAGAGGCAAACAATGTCTTTTATAATGTGGAGATTACACTGCAAAAACCGTAAATTAGGAAGGATTTTATCAAAATTCGATTATAACGGTTTGTGGTAACTGAAAGTAAACGGCATGCGTGTGGAAACGATTAAAATCACATCAGATGTCGGGAAATACGTCATTCTAGCATATACTGGATATTCAAATATTTGAATTTTACTATTTAAAAAGGTAATACTACTATGTTGTCCTATAAATAATGTTTATAACTGTCTATCTTGTTAAATTAAACGTTTATTAGAAACTATGCGAGACCAAGTATTTAGTAAATTAATTGTAAACTAGGTTCCCACAAGAAAGGTAAGTTTACTAAAGACTAATTAATATTTAAAAATTACCAGTAACACAACAGACTTACATTTGGGGAGTAAATGTTGAGGTAAAGACAGTCCTCATTTATGTCTGTAAAACCTGGTATGAATCGACTGAGCCAAATGTGAGGTTGCATGCATGCTGATCGAAAACGTTTAGCAAACCATGGAAATCGGGTATCTAAATAAGCTGGAATCGGAACCTGAGGTCAAATGATATTCAAATAATTACCAACATACCCGAAACCTCTGTCCCTCAATTGGAGGTGCTGCATATGGTATTCCAAGAAAAACATTAACGAGACGACCATTTAATGGAGGCCATTGAGACCAGGTATAATCGTAATTTATTGTAGCAGAAAAGCCAATAAATTTTCCTATTCCAGCCCTTAATATATTGTTAATTGATACACAAATACTATGACAAACTTTGGAATGTCGACTACAACATCGTTTGGCATCGGTCCATATTGGTTAATTTCAGGAACATGAGTAAAACGTTGGTTTGGTAATGGGGTAAAAATAGGAAGTTTAAATGGATTTATTTGGGATTCAAAGTTCCACCAATTTTGAGTTTTAGTAATTTTTATTAGCGGCAGGAAAAATATCAATTCGTAAACTATGCATATTCGTGAATATATGATCATCGTTATCAAGTAATATATTTCATATTTCGAACTAAAATTGACCTTGATGGATAAATGTTCGTACTCCTATGAACTATCGTAATCTAATATCCAATACTTTCGTGTCAAGCTAGTATAAACTTATCTATTTATCTATGCAGTGGAAGTTTCTAAGGCTACTGACAGTCCGGATCAGCAGTAGTGGCTTAATCACTAGCAACATAACAATGAATTTGGAGGAGAATGTATATATATATATATATATATATATATATATATATATCAGTATATTGTGTGGTCATCAGACGTAATGCAAATTAGTGTTTCCGTTGTGGTTAGACCCTTTTTTAAATAGTTTGCAGATATCATGTCTGAATAACACTGGGTAGATGTTGGAGTAAATCACAAGGCAAAAGGAGCTTAGTCTTAAATCTGTAGAGTAAATTTGAATTACTGATTCTTGCGAAAGTTTACCAATATCATGGGTGAACCAGTTTTTACAGGCAGGTCTCTTAATACATAATTTTAGCAACTTTTGTTAAAACGTCAAGATGAAAACTGTAACTTTTCTGCCGCTCTGTGTGCTCGCTCTCGTGCTTCGCTGCGTCTGTCAAATACATGCGTTCACTATACTAATTGTTCTCAATTGAGCGCCTCGTATCCGGACAAGGGATTAATGCCTCTTTCTCATTATAGTGCTCATAGTGATCTACTCCGTATTTAATTAACCTGAGCTTCTGATATATTCACCTCTGTTTAAACCTACATAGTTTGATTCTGCTTAAAATACCGCGTCCACTGTTTACTGAATGTAGCGAAACCTGGGGAAATTCGCCTTCTGATTACAAGTTGCAGCTATTATTAAGTACACTGAATTAATGCAAACTTTGTTCTGTTTGATATATTAACGGTAAATGTGTATTCCATATATTGGTTTAGACAACTTAAATTTGTAGTGGTTGTAAAATCTTATTTGCTTGTATGAAAATCCCTCCAGGTTATTTTTGTATTGTGCAGTTCCTTTGCTTTTATTTTATTTTTTTTTGTTGTGCTCTGACTCTATAACAGATCTTGTTTCTTACTGTTTGCCCCTTTTTTATTATAACAGTATTGTATTTGCTCACAATCAGTTCCTTACATATCCCTTTTTGTTAGCGTATGCTACATGCTATTGGTCTTCCATTTTGTTTTACTGGACATCAAGGTCTTGTTGTAATCCATATTGTTAATATATCTTACTTGACTATGCCTGAGTGACTTGACTCACTTGGTTGGTTTAATTTATTTGGACAAATAACTATTTTGGTGTTTATTTACTACGTATTTGTTTTGTTATAGATTAATTGTACAATTAGCTTGAATCCTTTTGGCTGTATAGGGAAGGGGAACTGTTGAGGTTTGTGTACTAAATTTGTGTTTATTTTTAAATATAGTACCACGTTTTGCACCAGTAAATTGTGTTATTGGATATTCTGTTGCGAATTCGTGCGTGACTCAAGAACCAGCAGACCCTATACAGAAACAACGTTAACTTCCAAACGTTATTGGTAGTTTTGGTCTTTACAGTGGTAAATAATCCCCAAAATAAATAGTTTCATAAGCTCTCGACAATGATGTTGACTATGTTTGTTTTAGTGGACACAACTAGTTGAAGGCAGTCGGTCAAGCATTACCACAAGATCACGTAGAGCTCACCAAGAAGTGTAGAGACCCCTGCTGTTACCATAACCACAAACCCACTGTTGGCACATCGGGAAACTGTCCCCCCATCATGCGTTATCAATCATACCCAGTGGAAACAGCTACCTGTTATTCACCACTGATGTGATAACGAAAGTTTGCTGCCTCATCGATACTGGCGCAGAAGTTAGCTTTCTTTCTAAAACTTCATCTGAAGCTGCATTCGATCTACAGGAAGCCGACAGGAAAGGAATAGCCACGTATAGCAAAAGATATGTCTACTTAAATGTGGGGTGCGAAAGCCCACATGCTGGATTTTCATTATTGCCCAGGCGAAAATGCTTATCATAGGCATAGATTTACTGAGCCACCATAACTTCCTTGTGGACCCTAGTAAAAAGAGGCTAGTAGATAGTAACACAAATCTATACGTTCGTGGAATCGCTGCAACAGGTTGTAGCCTATGTCCTCTTCGTTTTAAACGTTTAATTGACCCTTATTTTTAGCCGATACTCGACAAGTACCCAGATCTGAATATGGTAATATCGAAATTATCATGTGTAACCAGCAATGTTACACATCACATCACGACTACAGGTCAACCTGTATTCTCCAAAGCACGCCGACTCGCGCCTGAAAAACTAAGGATTGCGAAAAACGAATTTGATCATATGATTGACTTGGGAATAATTCGACCTTCCAGTAGTCCATGGTCATCGCCATTACATATGGTCCCGAAGAAAGATAGCAATGATTGGCGTCCCACCGGTGATTTTGGACGTCTCAACGCCTAAACTACGCCCGATCGTTACCCGTTACCTCACATCCATGATTTAACGGCCACCCTGAAGGGAATGACAATATTTTCGAAAATCGACCTAGTAAAGGCGTACAACCAAATACCGATGTCTGAAAATGACATACCCTAAACCGCTATTGTAACCCCTTTTGGACTTTACGAATTCCTCCGAATGCCTTTCGGGTTGAGGAATGCGGCACAAACATTTCAACGTTTCATCGATGACGTGTTCCGCGGGCTTGACTATGTCCATGCATACATCGACGACTGTCTGATAGCAAGCCCAGACGACGCAAGACATATGAAACATTTTGACACAGTCTTTAGTAGACTGCAACAATATGGAGTTACCATAAACATACAGAAATGCCAAATCGCAACAATCTCGTTGGACTTCCTGGGGCATACTATTGGCGCGAATGGTATACAACCTCAAAAACGCAAGGTGGCGGCTATTCTGGAGTACCCGGAACCAATCACCATCAAGCAGTTGCGAGTTTCCAATTGGTTGATAAGTTTCTACAGACTGTTTATACCAAAATGTGCATCTATCATGAAACCACTAACGGATCAGCTACGTGGAAATAAAAAGTAATCACAATAGATGCAGACTCAAAGAAAGCCTTTACTGCGACTAAAGAAGCAATAGCCAATGTGACTATGCTGGCACATCACAATGCCGAAGCCCCTGTCAGCCACGCGGTTGACGCATCTGACTCAGCGATTGGCGCAGTTCTGCAACAATGGACTGACCAAACTTGGCAACCTTTAGCATTCTTCTCAAGACGACTAAACGATACCGAATCAAGATACGACACTTTTGGTCGTGAACTGCTAGCCATGTACTGTGCTGTACGACATTTTCAACATTCCATCGAAGGCCGGGAATTTATAGTATTCACCGGCCATAAACCACTGACGTTTTCTATGAAGTCATTTTCAGATAAGTACTCTCCGCGAGAGTCGCGTCATCTAGACTACATTTTCCAGTTCTCTACTGATATACGACATATATCTGGAGCAAACAATGTAGTTGCCGACGCCTTATCACGAATACATGCCTCGAATCGCATCCAAGAAATCGACCTTGTTGAACTAGCTCGATTTCAAAATGAAGACAATGATCTTCATCACTAGTTATCCACAACAACGATTAAACTCCAAACAAAGACGATTGAAAAAAGTTAAGAACATTTTAGTTTGTGATTATTCTACAGGTACACTCTGTCCAGTCGTCCCCAGGTGTTATCAAAGAATCATCTTCGACACATTCCGCAACCTCTCTCATCCTGGAGTTCATTCTGCGTCTAAACTGATCGCCCAGAGATTCTGCTGGCCAAGGATGAATAAAGACATCAAAGAATGGGCACGCTCCTGTATGGCCTGCCAAATGAATGTATTTTATATGGTTAATAGTGCATATTTCCATTCAGTTTCAATCCAATTTATTATTATTATCATTATTATTACAAGTATTATTATTATTACAATAAGTATTACTATTATTATTATCTGTTATCTGTCGTCACTTTTTAACTAATTCACTATTTCGATGACAATTTGACCTTTTAATTTTGTTGGGTTCATTAGTTGTCTAATAATCCTATTCACACTGAATCCATACTGTAATTATCCATTGATTTCAACACTATCTACCTATTCATGTACAAGCACGCTTCTTTATTCAGAAATTTCACCCCTCTAATATCGCTTGAATGAAAATTCACAATTTCATCACACTGTTAATTGCACTGTTTGATTTCTCCATTACTATAATTCTCTATGTATTTTATATGGTTAATAGTGCATACTTCCGCTCTGCTCCAATCTACTTTATTATTATTATTATTAATAACGTTGTTATTATTATCTGTCTGCTTTATTATTATTATTATTCACCCTTCTGATATCACTTGAATGAAAATCCACAGTTTCATCACACTGTTAATGGCACTGTTTGATCTCTCCATTACTATAATTCTCTATATATTTTACATGGTTATTAGTGCATATTTTCACTCTGTTCCAATCTACTTTATTATTATTATTATGTCTTCTGTCATCACTTATAGACCAATTAAAAATTTCGATTACAACTTGACCTTTTAATTATATTGGGTTTATTAGTTGGCCAAAAAACTTATTTATGCAAAGTCTAATCTACGACTACTCATTGAACCCTTTAGAATATCACTTATAATCTCTTTCCATAGTGACATACATATATTTTTTATTTACACGTCCTACATCACATTAGCGTTTATACTCTTAATACTACTTCGCTAATTTGATTTATTGAATTATTATACTCAACTGATGAAACCCATAATGGTTTCTTCACAACGCTTATTGTAAATGAGTAGTATGCGATTAAAATAAATAAACAAAGTAATCTAGTATAACAAATGCCCTCTTGGCACTTTCCGAACTCCCGACGCTCGATTCGACCACGTCCACCTTGATTTGGCAGGACCCTTACCAGAATCAAATGGATTTTCCTATCTTTTGACATGCGTGGACCGTTTTACACCCTGACCAGAAGCAATTCCACTGACAGACATCACTAGTAAAACGATGGATAGCGAAATTTGGTTGACCATCTACAATAACGATAGACCGTGGACGTCAATGTGAATCTGGATTGTTCCACTCTCTGACAAAACTCCTTGGAGCAACACGCTTCCGAACAACTGCCTACCACCCACAATCTAACAGGTTGGTAGAAAGATTTCATCGACAGCTGAAAGCATCACTTTCAGCTACGAACATCACGCAGTGGACAGAGGCTTTGCCACTAGTCTTACTCGTAATTCGAAGCACTGTAAAAGATGTCGGGTGCAGTGTGGCTGAATTAGTTTACGGAACAACTCTTCGACTACCAGGCGAGTTTGTGGAAACCGCTTCCACCTCAACAAACCTAGACATCAATTCTTATGTGAACCGGCTTACAAATGCTATGCGCTCAGTTAAGCAAGTCCAAACTCGGCAACAATCGACAGACACTTTCATACAACCCGCTTTAAAATATAGTACACACGTTTTCGTACGTCGTGACGCTCTACGCCGACCTCTTGACGCGACTTACAAGGTCTTGAAACGTGAAACAAAGTACTTTACGACCGACAAGAATGGCCACGAGGGTAACGTCAGCATTGACCGCCTCAAAGCAGCATACCTAGAAGGTAAACCTTTCGATGTCGAACTCGCCACAACACCGAAACTTGACATAAACGAAGTCACCGCGTCTCAAGCAACAACCAACAAGCAAATGGAAATTTCGAAGAGCTCTGTATCGCCGAGAGCTACACGTTCTTGTAGAAATGTATGATTTCCAGAACACTTAAACGAATATTACGTCTATTAACTTTTTTTCTAATTTTCCACTCTGTGTACTGTATAGTTTATTTGTATTTTTCTTTTATTTTTTTAAAAGAAAATTGAATAAAATTAACTTTTTTTAACTTTACGGTATGTATTTTACACATTTTCATATGTTTAAAAATATTAAAAAAACCTTTGTGTATCGATATTAGTGTTGTCGACATTTTATTCGTCTTCGTAGCTGCATTTAACTGCCAAATTGTTTTTATATAGATATGGGAAAAAGCACATATTTAAAAATTTTCTTTTTTGGGATTTCCAGGCTGTCTGGAAATGAACAGAAGAACGCAGAGGAGAACGATCATATTTTGTACAAATGCTTTATGTAACGATACCCTAGCATAGGCACTGACGCCCAGAAGCTGCTCAACATCGCAAGCTATTAAAGGAACGTTTATCAATATCTAACGCATTGGGTTTTATCCTTTGGCTGGTACGTCATAGGGTCCTCATGAACCCATTAGGAAGGAGTAAGCTCGCGATTCCACTGAAAGACATCACTAGTGAAACGATTGCTCGCGCTTTCGTCGAACGATGGGTAGCGAATTTCGGTCGTCCATCTATAGTAACAACAGACCGTAGACGTCAGTGTGAATCTGGATTGTTCCACTCTCTGACCAAACTGCTTGGAGCAATGTGCTTCCGAACAACTGCCTACCACCCACAATCTAACGGTTTGGTAGCGAGATTTCATCGACAGCTAAAAGCATCGTCTTCAGCTACGAACATCCCGCAGTGGACTGACGCTTTACCACTAGTCTTCCTCGGAATTCGCATCATTGTAAAAGATGTCGGGTGCAGTGTGGCTGAATTAGTTTACGGAACAACTCTTCGACTACCAGGCGAGTTTGTGGAAACCGCTTCCACCTCAACAAACCTAGACATCAATTCTTATGTGAACCGGCTTACAAATGCTATGCGCTCAGTTAAGCAAGTCCAAACTCGGCAACAATCGACAGACACTTTCATACAACCCGCTTTAAAATATAGTACACACGTTTTCGTACGTCGTGACGCTCTACGCCGACCTCTTGACGCGACTTACAAGGTCTTGAAACGTGAAACAAAGTACTTTACGACCGACAAGAATGGCCACGAGGGTAACGTCAGCATTGACCGCCTCAAAGCAGCATACCTAGAAGGTAAACCTTTCGATGTCGAACTCGCCACAACACCGAAACTTGACATAAACGAAGTCACCGCGTCTCAAGCAACAACCAACAAGCAAATGGAAATTTCGAAGAGCTCTGTATCGCCGAGAGCTACACGTTAAAAATAGTAAAAAAACCTTGGGTAATCGATAATTAGTGTTGTACGACATTTGAGTTCGTCCTTCGAATAAGCTGCATTTAACTGCCAAATTGTTTTTATATAGATATGGGAAAAAGCACATATTTAAAAATTTTCTTTTTTGGGATTTCAGGCTGTCTGGAAATGAACAGAAGAACGCAGAGGAGAACGATCATATTTTGTACAAATGCCTTTATGTAACGATACCCTAGCATAGGCACTGACGCCCAGAGCTGCTCAACATCGCAAGCTATTAAAGGAACGTTTATCAATATCTAACGCATTGGTTTTATCCTTGGCTGGTACGTCCATAGGGTCCTCATGAACCCATTAGGAAGGAGTAAGCTCGCGATTCCACTGAAAGACATCACTAGTGAAACGATTGCTCGCGCTTTCGTCGAACGATGGGTAGCGAATTTCGGTCGTCCATCTATAGTAACAACAGACCGTAGACGTCAGTGTGAATCTGGATTGTTCCACTCTCTGACCAAACTGCTTGGAGCAATGTGCTTCCGAACAACTGCCTACCACCCACAATCTAACGGTTTGGTAGCGAGATTTCATCGACAGCTAAAAGCATCGTCTTCAGCTACGAACATCCCGCAGTGGACTGACGCTTTACCACTAGTCTTCCTCGGAATTCGCATCATTGTAAAAAAGGTGTTGAGTGTCATGTTGCTGAATTAGTATATGGCTCTTCGACTACCAGGTGAGTTTGTTGAAACCGCCTACACCTCGAAAAACCTGCATCTCAATTCTTATGTGAACTGGCTTACAAATGCTATGCGTTCAGTTAAGCCAGTCCATACTCGATAACAATCGACAGACGCTTTTATCCAACCTACCTTAGAATATGGTGCACACGTTTTCGTACATCGTGATGCTCTACGCCGACACCTGAATACAACTTACGAAGGGCTATACAAGGTCTCAGAACGAGAAGCAGAGTATTATATTATAGACAAGAATGACCACTGGGAGATCGCTTGCAGTGACAGCCTCAAGGCAGCCTACCCAAAAGGCAAACATTTTAATGTCGAAGTGGCTAAGACACCGTCTAAACTTTACAAGAACGAAGTCGCCACGCCTCAAGCAACGACCAACAAGCAAGTTGAAGTTTCCAAGAGCTCCATAACGTTGATAGCTACACGTTCAGGTGGAAATGTACGAGGTCCAGAACACTAAAACGAATATTATATATATTAATTTTCTCCTAATTTCCCACTCCCTGCGTATTACAAAAAAATAAAAATTGGATAAACTTGTACTCTTTTTACTTTACGGTTTGCAATTTACACATTTTCATGTTATTAAGAAATCTTTTTTTATTTATACTAGTGTTGCAGCCGGATTGAGCTATCAAGCTGTTTTCTTTTGCAAAAAACGTGCACTGATTTTAAAATTTCTTTTGGGTTCCCAGGTTGTCTAGAAACGGACAGAAGAACGCGGAATAAATATATATACTTTGTACAGTTTCTTATGTAACGACACCCTAGCGTAGGCACTGACGTCCAGAAGCTGCACAACATCACAAGCCATCAAAAGGACGTTTACCAATGTCTAACACCTTAGGTCTTATCATCTGGCTAGTACGTCTCAGAGTCCTCACGAACTCATCAGGGAGTGAGCCGTATCTGCAAATAATCCCCAGAATAAATAGTTGCGTAGGCTCTCGACATTGATGTTGGCTATGTTTGTTTTAGCTGACACGACTAGTTGAAGGTGGTCGGTCACGCATCACCACATGATCTCGACGGGCTCACCAGTGAAGTGCACCCACTTTATGACCATGTTACATTCGTGTCCCGTATAAGTAATACGTTATCGCTACGTGCTTACCTTGAGGTAGAGAGTTATTGGTATTCACTGAATACAAGATTCTCAAGTTGAATTTAATATCATTTTTCCCATCCCACAGTCCGTTACTTTCACTTATTAATGTCTAGAGGTTTGAGTACAAATAGGTATATAATATATCATGTTGCTACCTGACTCTTTATTAGTTGTTTTGCGGGTTAACATCAATGTGGTTTAGGGTTGCGTAAACCGTCATCCACTAATAATCTCGCCTTCACTTTTGCATTGCCAGCCAATATCGGTAATAATTGATTATATTCGCATAGTAAACGATGTTTAGTGTCCAACCACAGTCAGTCAAAAATTCATGCCAACCGCTGTTTCATTAAAGTTCTATAGGTTTGTAGAAACAGTAAAATCGAAAGTTGGTTATCTTCCTCCACTACATGATCGCTGTAGTAAGGATCACAAGCAAACATCATATTGTTTGAATACAATAAGTCGACGGTACGTAGGATAACGAATGAGGAATTGATTTTTTCCGTGAAACGGGCACATGTAGTCATAAATTTATTAATAATCTGTACCTTCCCTTTTATCACTATCTTAAATAAGACTTAATAATTTATAAGTTCTATCGTTATCAAAATACCTGGCTGCATAGGATAGGGGGGACACCAAACTGCACGACTTTAATTCCAACGTTACATAAATTATGTATTAATGCCAATTCCTGTTGCGCAGTAGGAATTGTGTTCATAATTTCTCATTAAATGTAAGTTGACTAAGTCATGGGTTTCTCTAAGTTGCAACCTCTTTCTTTTCAAGCTTATTATAATTCACATTTGAACTAGTTAGCCCCAGAGACTAAACAACCTCTACACAAGGGTTGCGCAAAAGAATATTTGGACCACTACCACCTTATATTTTCATGAACGAATTCCAGGCCAAGTTGGATTGCTCGATTCACCTGTATGCAAACAATGTTAAAGTATGGAGAGCAGTAGAAAGTGAATAGGTTTTCTAAGCTCCTCAACAGGACATAACGATATTTAAAATGTGGGCCGAGTATAATAGTATTACACTTAACATGGTGAAGTGTCGTGTGGAGTATATTTAAAAAGAATCAGGAAATTGCTAAGAAGAGACAGAATTAGTTACTTTTTCTACTTTTTATTAATTGTAAAGTAGACAGTAATCAGTACTGATGTTCATTTTCTCCCTGCTGACCTTGCTAATTGTGATCGGTTGTAGTGATATTTTAGAGTGTTAATCACCCTAATTATTACAAAGTCGTTGCTGTAACTACATATACAGAGTTGGGACAAATTAGAATTTAAACTTCCCAGTGCTGTGTTCGTGTCTTCTTGATTTTGCCATGGGCAAGTAATCAATTGTCGAGTTATTGCAAGTATCTGTTAGCGTATATAATTCAGGGAGTAAGAGTTGCAGTTTGCTCCCGTGTACAACGTAGGCGTTTGCGTCATATCAGGCACGTAAACTCTATAGAGCCACTCTCTTTCGAACATTTTAACGGTGTGACCTACGTCTGATATTTAAAATACCTATGGATACAAAGCCGAATCACGAAGTCAGTAAGTTCAAAACAAACGATATCCTGCTCTTCATGCAAAAACAACCTGGCTCTAGAACTACGTCAATCACTTTTAAATCAAATTAGGACTCAGTTAAAATGCAACAGTGTTAGGTCTACCGATTAGAGAAATGAATTTTGATCTCACAACGAATGTTCAGCTCCAGGTTACTAAGAAGAAAGTGGGCCAACGACGAAAGAAATACAAAGATGGCCTTCAAGAACTTGGCTTCTTCTTTTTAGTCACAGATGACTGAAAGAGGACCTTATCTAAACACAAAATACTCCGAGATCCAAGGTATCCCAACATAAAGCAACCCCCCCCCCAATGAAGTCAAAATGAATAACTAAGTTATACATGGGAAGTTTTCATCAAAATGTAACCATACAAATGAGGACGCATCTTCATACAATGAGATGGCACTTCATATAGAATGTTTTACAACCTCCTCCCCCCCCCCTACAATACTACAGCCACGTAAGTGGAGAACTTTAAATAGTGGCTAAACTTTAATATCACGCAACATCGACTACCATCTGTTATCTGGTTTAGGAGAAACGAGTACTAATCATCTAAAGCTAACAAGCATGCAACAACCATTACCAAACTATCTTACATTTTGACCTACTGTGTAGCCAGAGAAACAGTTAGCCATATTGACTTCCAGAGCTTGCAAAAACTTAAAATGAGCAATAAAATCTATTGTAACACTCTGGACTGATGTAACTACCAACAGACAAACTAATTACTATTTCCACCAAAACACCAAGAAGTAGCGCTGAAAGGCTGTTATGTTCGGTGATTGAAAAAAATTAACGAACTTTCAAAACTGTATTATGGATGGCTATTTAATTTATTTTGGTTGTGATTAGTGTTAAAATATCGTTTCTATGATTGCTAAGTTCCTTTTACCCTATTTTCTTATGTAGTATATTTAAACTTAGTATATTGTTTCTTACTAGGAACTGCATTTAATTGGTTGAGCATAAGTTGTCTCTATTCACTACCACTAACTCCTTTGCACAATATTAATGTTAGATTCCTTATTGTTTTGCTGTGCAGTTGAGTTTTATGTATGCATAAATGAGTATGTGAAATATAATATGACTCCGTCTGGTTGGTCTGTCGGCTTGTTCTTCTATCTTTGGCTTAGGACCGAGTTGGCATAGGGCAGATGCGCATATATCGACTAAGCATACCCAATTGGCGTTCGATAAACCAACCACTTTTCTTGCATCATAACAAACGCCAAGACATGGATACAGAGGAATCACGTAGTTCATACCGGCTTCTAATAAAAACATTGTATATTTTAAGGTCTGAAGGTCCCTTTCGACTGAAATCATCTAAGCTAATTTCACTTATCCTCTCATAAGTAGATGTGATGAATTCGTATGAAAGCAAAGAACTTCCCAAGCTAACTAAAACTTCTCTCAGCTTTGCAATCTTAAAACACCTATGTTCTTCACTAAATACAAAGACCGTCACCTAATCTAGAAATAAAACTTTCGTAAATCAAGGCTTCTTCCAGATGTTGCTCAACCACTTTAAACCATTTGACTTTTCTGTATAAGTAACCACAAATGGCTTATTATTACTCACCAATTTCCAAAATCATAATGAAGATGTAAGTAAAGTGACTGATCACAAAATGATCCGGCAAGGTTACATTGTATTCTTAATCAGCTAATAAGTGTTATTTCTCAAGGTTGGTGCGTTGTTTAAGAAACTCTGGTGTAACACGTGTTATTAGCAGCTATTGACAGGCAGAGATCTAAAAACCACAGCACACAACGTTAATCAGGAACTTCACACAAAGTGAGAACACGGAGTAACAGCCACAGGTCTTTATTATTTAAAAATTAAAATACGCGGTTCTAGTACAAAAGGAGAGGTTATTTTCAGGATAGTCTCATACGTCATCATGTAGGTTCATTTTGCACAGGGCTCGCTCTTCTTCCAACACGCTTATCCTTGATCGTCCTGCAATAGAAAGAGAACAAATTCACGTTAATGACATCGTACATAGTAATTTCAACACTGTTATAGCAGTGTTAAAACCCATGGGTTTTAACACTCACGCGACCCAGTGTATACACTGCAGTGTATACACTGGGTCGCGTGAGTCGTATTGCTGCTTTTTAATCAATTTCTATTTAATAGTATATTTAGAATATTACTCTATCCCAAACAACCAGTAAAGTGTAAATAAAGGCGAAAATTTAATGGTGAACAAAGTGTGAATAAAGGCGACAATGCAACACTTTTCACCTTTTTCGCCTGTCAGGTGTAAATAACTAGACATGTCTACTTATTTACACTTTGACCTCTAATAATTTGTCTGGTTCGAGTAGACGTGTCTACAAATTCACACTTCATTGAGGAATCAATAGTCTATTTTTCGCCTTTATTTACGCATTATGGTCTACTTTTCGGCTAAATTTACGCATTATGGTCTACTTGTCGCCTAAATTTACGCGTTATGGTTTACTTCTCGCATGAATTTACGCAATACAATCTACTTTTCGCATAGCTCAGCCCAATAATCGTCTACAGGTATTATATAGTTTAATTTTGCATAAATAGAATGTTTCCGTCAACTACTGTGAACGGTTACTTAAACAACATACGTTCACAAATGACTAAACGAAAATAAAAATGCAAAAATTTGTCTATATAGTATGTATTAGCAAACAGTTTATGTTCAGAATGCGAAATCCCTAGAAATACAATTGATTATTTTACCAAGTTGTATTGATTTTTTGTTAATATGATTTGTAAACCTTCATCACTTTATGTGAGCACATCTGACAACATTTAATTGTATTACTAACAATGTTGATAATTTCATTTGCTGAATAATCACTACGATTATTTTGTATATATAAGGGAATATGTAACATATAATCTGGATATGACTCCAAATCTAATTTCTACTTGTCTAACCTTGTTAACCAGAATATAGTTAGTTCCTGTTCAACCGTGTTCTGATTTGGGATCTTGTCGAGCGTTCGGCGTCTAAGAATACTAAGCAATAGGAGCAATTGGGTCGTTATGTCTCGGAACATAACAGTTTAGTTGCAAATATACGGTCCAAATAAACATCCGTCTACCGTCAACATTCGAATTTGTTACCGTATTCATAAGTAATCACAGCCCTCCACGACAACCTCCAACGAAAATAAATATAGTGAATATCATTATGTAAGTATTAATTGATAAGCTCCATTCTAACTGCACGCTACTTCACACAAACGTAATATTGTAAGAAAACACTTAGGTAAAAGATAATCGTTATACGGAAGATATTTATTTGACTGTTTCAAATAACAAATTAATGCAGATCCCGTTGTCGGTTATCGTCATTTTCTGTTAATATCTGTAGATGCATGAAAGTAAGCAAGTACTTTGTCTGATTTTCATTTAAAGCATACATCATATGGTTATTAAGTGTATAAATAAAACAGCCAAACGTTAAACATACCGAGGCCGATGTTAGGGTTGATTTGTCCTTCTACAAAATACAGTCAATTTCTTAAGAGTCTAAAAAGCAACTTACGGATTCCAAGTGACGGACATAACGTTTGTTGAGTTTGTCTTTCATGTCATGAAAGAAAACCTGTGTTTCTGAATCGTAAATTCTGGCAAGACTCTTCCCAGTCATTGTCGACGACAAGAAATTCGACGTCAGAGCATCTAGTAATTTAGGATTCTGCAACAGTTGTCTTACTTCTGATAGATCTATAAAGCTTAAAAGTCAAAATAGACCTTTCATGTGCAGTGCCAAATAAAGTAAACTTTATGGCAAGTTCGGGTTTTAAAATGTATCCCAGAATGTACTTCATCGAAGTCTTGCAGTCTTCAAACATTAATCTGGTGACCAATGACATCTGCAACAAAATTGCATTACAACACAATAAACGCTTACGAAACTATCTCTTCGACTTTCCTGAACTAGGGAGGCCTCTAGTAATTCAACTTCATCTTCCGTTGACAGGGGAAATTGTAGATTCGTGAACCCAGTTTGAAATTGGTTCGTCCCTGATTCTGTGACTGATATTTTCAGGAGCCCCATTACTTGGACAATGTTTCCAGACAAATCCGTCAATACGTTGAGGATCTTCTGTATATTGGAATCCAGTTTTGCGAAACTATGATGGCGATCATGATAGAAAAGTGCTTACTCAACAATGGATTTTTCCTTCGGTGACGAAGCCGAATTACGTGGTGTTGATTCCACCTTTGTCGAACTGATAGATACACATAAAAACATTAATCTACATAATGAAGTTACTTTGCGATCGGCGACAATGACTTCTCGAAGATACTGAGCTTGGGATATTGAACGTAGCTTCACCCAGCTTGCATTTCTGCTACGTCTATGTCGACGGAATCATAAATGTAATCAGCCTTGCGTTTCATTGTTACCCTGCTAATCATTTTAGAAAAGGTTTAGCTTACCGTCGACGCTTCTGCGTAAACTGGGGAAGTGTATCATCATCAATAGATTGCTGGTAACCAAATGATTTCGTGAAAGACGAAATTAATCCACTAGCAGCTACAATGTCGTCAAAACGGTGAAGTACGGTGCATTTAATAGGACGCCAATTTTCGTCTGCATAATGTTTTTTTCCCATGTCCATATCAAGGATGTTATCAGGATACATGCATAGCTTCTCGTTGATCAGCCAATGCGACTGTACAGCAATAATCTTCTCCATGACGGCGTTGACAATAGCATATGACGTCTGTTGAGGCTAAGAAATCAAATAAACGTATGCAGAAGTGGTATAATCACTTCACTGTTTACATGACTTACGGAAATGCACTTACATAAGACTTCAGTTAAATGTATATAAATATATTCACTACTAACAACTGAGCACATAAAAATACCAATGTCACTAGACGAGAACGGTGTGGTGAAGAAGTCGGTCGCATCCAAGTACGGCCTAAATCTCAATAATCCATCTTCCCTAATTTCTGTTATTAATCCAGGTCTACCCTTAACAATGACTACGTTGTTGGGTGGATAAGAAGTTATAAAAGTATTTCTGTACTTAGCAACCTGTTTCTTACAGTCAAAAGTTATGACGGTTTCAGTAGGAATAATAGATTCCATCATGTGCAGCCTACTGAGGAAAGAAATTTCTTCTCCGTAACGGTGAAGAGCTTGTTTAGCTGGAGCGTGTCCGCAATATACTTTTCTCTTAAGTTTGCGCATATACGACTCGAAAGGGAAGGCGGAATAAGAACCCACGTTTCCATGTACAGTCACATCATCTGCAATATGTTTCAGACAATGTACATTGTATACAAGGTGCTCAGCACCATAACACCATTCATATTCTTGTAGAAAATTATTTAAATCTACCCTAATAGCGTCTATACAACGATTATATAACTTAGGATGACACAGCATGTAGATACAACTAGCTAGACGATTAAAATTAACATACAGGGGATTTGGTAGAACAATTTTAAGAACAACAGGCCCTAGGCAGAGTAAAAGTAAACGACACTCAGTAGCCTTCCAATGGGAGACATCGTCTAGTAATCGACATTTCCTTTGAAAATCAGATGGAGTCCGTTTAATACAACCTATAAGGGACTTATTAATAGCAGTTATGACACGCTTGCTCATATTCATCTCTCGTTTATTGGAAACATCTATCTACAACATAATTGATTTTTTCACTACACCTAAGTATACCATATGCATGACATCGAGTGGGAATAGTGATATCATGTTTACAGGCAACATAACGAAACTGGAAGTTCCACAATGGTGAATGGACTGAATTTGCCAACGAAAACTGTCGTCAGTTCTTAATTCAAATTAGCCGTTGGAAAAAGTCATAAATCGCGATTTACTGGGTAACTGGCTATAAAGTCATGAGTTGAATACGTTTGAATTAAGAACTGACGACAGTTTTCGTTGGCAAATTCAGTCCATTCACCATTGTGGAACTTCCAGTTTCGTTATGTTGCCTGTAAACATGATATCACTATTCCCACTCGATGTCATGCATATGGTATACTTAGGTGTAGTGAAAAAATCAATTATGTTGTAGATAGATGTTTCCAATAAACGAGAGATGAATATGAGCAAGCGTGTCATAACTGCTATTAATAAGTCCCTTATAGGTTGTATTAAACGGACTCCATCTGATTTTCAAAGGAAATGTCGATTACTAGACGATGTCTCCCATTGGAAGGCTACTGAGTGTCGTTTACTTTTACTCTGCCTAGGGCCTGTTGTTCTTAAAATTGTTCTACCAAATCCCCTGTATGTTAATTTTAATCGTCTAGCTAGTTGTATCTACATGCTGTGTCATCCTAAGTTATATAATCGTTGTATAGACGCTATTAGGGTAGATTTAAATAATTTTCTACAAGAATATGAATGGTGTTATGGTGCTGAGCACCTTGTATACAATGTACATTGTCTGAAACATATTGCAGATGATGTGACTGTACATGGAAACGTGGGTTCTTATTCCGCCTTCCCTTTCGAGTCGTATATGCGCAAACTTAAGAGAAAAGTATATTGCGGACACGCTCCAGCTAAACAAGCTCTTCACCGTTACGGAGAAGAAATTTCTTTCCTCAGTAGGCTGCACATGATGGAATCTATTATTCCTACTGAAACCGTCATAACTTTTGACTGTAAGAAACAGGTTGCTAAGTACAGAAATACTTTTATAACTTCTTATCCACCCAACAACGTAGTCATTGTTAAGGGTAGACCTGGATTAATAACAGAAATTAGGGAAGATGGATTATTGAGATTTAGGCCGTACTTGGATGCGACCGACTTCTTCACCACACCGTTCTCGTCTAGTGACATTGGTATTTTTATGTGCTCAGTTGTTAGTAGTGAATATATTTATATACATTTAACTGAAGTCTTATGTAAGTGCATTTCCGTAAGTCATGTAAACAGTGAAGTGATTATACCACTTCTGCATACGTTTATTTGATTTCTTAGCCTCAACAGACGTCATATGCTATTGTCAACGCCGTCATGGAGAAGATTATTGCTGTACAGTCGCATTGGCTGATCAACGAGAAGCTATGCATGTATCCTGATAACATCCTTGATATGGACATGGGAAAAAAACATTATGCAGACGAAAATTGGCGTCCTATTAAATGCACCGTACTTCACCGTTTTGACGACATTGTAGCTGCTAGTGGATTAATTTCGTCTTTCACGAAATCATTTGGTTACCAGCAATCTATTGATGATGATACACTTCCCCAGTTTACGCAGAAGCGTCGACGGTAAGCTAAACCTTTTCTAAAATGATTAGCAGGGTAACAATGAAACGCAAGGCTGATTACATTTATGATTCCGTCGACATAGACGTAGCAGAAATGCAAGCTGGGTGAAGCTACGTTCAATATCCCAAGCTCAGTATCTTCGAGAAGTCATTGTCGCCGATCGCAAAGTAACTTCATTATGTAGATTAATGTTTTTATGTGTATCTATCAGTTCGACAAAGGTGGAATCAACACCACGTAATTCGGCTTCGTCACCGAAGGAAAAATCCATTGTTGAGTAAGCACTTTTCTATCATGATCGCCATCATAGTTTCGCAAAACTGGATTCCAATATACAGAAGATCCTCAACGTATTGACGGATTTGTCTGGAAACATTGTCCAAGTAATGGGGCTCCTGAAAATATCAGTCACAGAATCAGGGACGAACCAATTTCAAACTGGGTTCACGAATCTACAATTTCCCCTGTCAACGGAAGATGAAGTTGAATTACTAGAGGCCTCCCTAGTTCAGGAAAGTCGAAGAGATAGTTTCGTAAGCGTTTATTGTGTTGTAATGCAATTTTGTTGCAGATGTCATTGGTCACCAGATTAATGTTTGAAGACTGCAAGACTTCGATGAAGTACATTCTGGGATACATTTTAAAACCCGAACTTGCCATAAAGTTTACTTTATTTGGCACTGCACATGAAAGGTCTATTTTGACTTTTAAGCTTTATAGATCTATCAGAAGTAAGACAACTGTTGCAGAATCCTAAATTACTAGATGCTCTGACGTCGAATTTCTTGTCGTCGACAATGACTGGGAAGAGTCTTGCCAGAATTTACGATTCAGAAACACAGGTTTTCTTTCATGACATGAAAGACAAACTCAACAAACGTTATGTCCGTCACTTGGAATCCGTAAGTTGCTTTTTAGACTCTTAAGAAATTGACTGTATTTTGTAGAAGGACAAATCAACCCTAACATCGGCCTCGGTATGTTTAACGTTTGGCTGTTTTATTTATACACTTAATAACCATATGATGTATGCTTTAAATGAAAATCAGACAAAGTACTTGCTTACTTTCATGCATCTACAGATATTAACAGAAAATGACGATAACCGACAACGGGATCTGCATTAATTTGTTATTTGAAACAGTCAAATAAATATCTTCCGTATAACGATTATCTTTTACCTAAGTGTTTTCTTACAATATTACGTTTGTGTGAAGTAGCGTGCAGTTAGAATGGAGCTTATCAATTAATACTTACATAATGATATTCACTATATTTATTTTCGTTGGAGGTTGTCGTGGAGGGCTGTGATTACTTATGAATACGATAACAAATTCGATTATTGACAATGGACGGATGTTTATTTGAACCGTGTATAATTTGCAATTAAACTGTTTGCCAATAAATACTCTACAGACAAATTTCTGCGTTTTTATTTGCATTTAGTGATTTGTGAACGCACGTTGTTTCAGCAACCATTCACAGTCGTTAACGGAAATATGATGTTTATGCGAAAAGTAGACTGTATAATGTCTGTTGACGATTATCGGGCTGAGCAATGCGAAAGTAGGCGGGAACTAGTCTACATAGTGTGAGTAAAGGCGAAAAGTAGACTATAATGCCTAAATTTAGGCGAAAAGTAGATTACACGGCGTTAAGAAAGCCAAAAGGTAGACTGTTTATTCCGCATTAAAGTGCAAATTTGTAGTCGAACCAGACAATTTATTAAAGGTCAAATTGTAACTAATTATATATGCCCATTTATTTACACGTGAAAGGCGAAAAGTGTTGCATTGTCGCCTTTATTTACACTTTGTTCACGATTAAATTTTCTCCTTTATTTACACTTTACGGGTTGTTTGGGTGCTGATGATATACTCTACTTTTTTCCAGTCTTGAGTTTATTCATACTTCTTGTACTGGCGTCAGGTGTGTTATTTGGTAACCGAAATAGCACCTCCTTGTTTATATGATTAGGACTAAGGGATTATAAAGTTAACCTTATACGAAACGTTGTTCGTGCTATCATTTACTATTTTCATGCCGAAATTAATAGTGGAAAGTTGTATATTTTTTATCTTACTTACTTGTGTTAATTGACTCCCCAAAGTTTTCACTACTTCAAACGGTGTTAAACAAGTTAATGTTCGAGCTGTTTTAAATTTCCCACAAAACTTTTCGTGTTTTAGTCTTCAGATTGTATCGGTAATATCGTGTGTAATAATTGATTAAGTTTATTCACCCCTGAAGATATTAATTGTTGATAATTGTGCATTTATAATCTTTGTCTACATACCTGCGCATTAACTGGACGCTTGATTTATGTATTTCCTTTAACTTTTAAAATTTACACTCTTGTTCCAAGTCAGTCCATGAAGTCACTGACTGTCCGTTGAGTCGTGTCGGTAGCTTCAGACTACCTGGATGGAGTTCTCGCGATTGCCGTAACCAGTGGCTAGAAACACTGAGTGACATAGCCCGGAATCGGTCACAATGGCGCAGATATATCCACTCATTGTTCTCCCTTAAATCATGAGCTTTAAATTATTTCATAGGTTTCTTTCTACGCTTCCTGAACTATATTGTATGTGTTAAGACTCCTTGTTACTATTATTATTTTATTTTATTGAAGTAACTTCTACTAATGGTGGTGGTGTTAATGTAGCGGTGCCATAGAGGTATGGTAACTTGAACCGATGCACACATGTGCCAGGTTCTATGTTGATTATACATACATACATACATTTCAAGTCTAGTATTTAATAATGTCGTCTGTTTGATATTAATATTCCAACAGAGCACTGTATTTGGCTCTTAATATCACATTTATCAGAAATTATTTGTAATGCAGTATATTGATACTATACAAACGTAGTTGGGCGTATTGCCTTTTACAGTCAGGTACTATTAATGTTACTTTGAATTTTTTTAACTCTGCTCTGTGAATCCTCCAAAAAGAATCAATAAGGTTGATAAAATTTTCTTGGTTATTGTTTTTTTAATTAACTTTATGTATTCTTTTAATCAAACTAGTGCAAAAATGGTTGCTCAACAAGATCAAATTCTGATGTTAATTGAAAAGAAATATATTACATTTTGTACTAAAGAAGGTATTAAATGTAACGCTCAATTGTTCAGGTACTTAGTATAAATATTCAATTAAAAATTTCTTCTAATTATTATTCAAGCCAAATAATCTCTAACTCAAGTTGGATAGATAAAGTTCTGTATCTTACATCGAATCTACCAAATAAAAAACTACAATTAAATTTTCTAGATTTTATTTTACAAGCAGGTAATTTTGAAAATTTTAATTTAATAACATTAATAAAGCATCAAGTCTACCGTTGGATGAAGAAGTTATGAATCATAGTAAATTTTGAAAATACATTTAACTTTATAAATGTTCTTCTTCTTTAGTTAATAACTTCCTTTTGAACTTTTTTAAAGATATAAAAGAGTACAATAGTAAAAATGCATCACAGTATGATGTAATTTTAAGTAACTGTGCACAACTTATGGTTACTTGTTTAACGCATTCATGTACATCATCTAATGCATACTTATTATACATGGATATCTTCAAGCCTATTAGATCATTAATTACTTGTACGTTGAAAGTATCTCTTTTATTTAATGGATTAAATTTCAGGTCCTAATACTGTTGAATGTCTTATAAGTTATACAGTTTTGTTTATAAATATTATAAAATTAGAAAGAAAAGATAACTATTTAATTGATGTAATCATTTTTATCATTATATTCTAAATACAAATTTACTTTAGATATTGAATGTACTCGATGAATCAGAGACTTTACCGCCATCAGAGAATTTATCTTTCTTATTTGATTTATTTCATTCTAATGAATTACAAGCTCAATTAGCTATTCTATTGGCATTAATTGGAGTATTATCTGCAAATGATTGGTTTCGTAGCTATAAAACATATGGAAGTATAAGTTTTTATATTTTATCAATGTCTGGACTTGCTACTATTGATTTAAATGATCACTTAATAATAAAGAAGTTTAATCGAAATGATTCAATGATTAGTTTACTTTTATCAAAATTAGCTTACAATTGGTCAAGGTTTGTCTTTGCGTTGTCTGTGTAAATAATGTTTAATTGTTTAGAAAGAATTTATTACTTTCCTGTGAAAGTGATGTAGAAAGAAATCCAAGATATTGTAATGTTTATATGACTTCACTAATAACATTTTGCATAGAAATGCGAAGTAATTATATAGATGTATGTTCATTGAATGGAAGGATCACTTTAATTGATTTTCATTTAGGCTATTCGATATTCTGCTTTGGATACATTTGAGAATATTCTTTTTTATCATTTAAAGTACTGCGATGGTAAGTCCTATTCTATCATGTGTAAAGCTACATGTATTATATATTTCAGAATGTCAACATCCAAGATTAACTGGTAACTGTGCATTAAAACTATCCTGTGATTATCTAAATGAGATTTTAATTCAAATTGTGAGTGATTCATGCTACAGTCGTGGAACTGTTGCTATGTTAACTCAGTTTGTTCGTTGTATATTTAAGAAAAGTGTATATAAAACAATTGCTTTACTTTACTCCTTGGATTCTGTATGTCAGCCATCCGCCAATGATACAAATTTAGAAATTTGCAGACGAGTCGTATCAGGACTGTTGAAGATCGCTGATGACCCTAGTTTGGCCTCTTCAGTAAGTTGTTCTTCTCTACTCGCTATACTTCATAATGTAGTGCTTCCTTTGACCAGCAGATCGGTTAATAAGATGGTGAATCTTTGTTAACTTGAGATGGTTAAGATATGCATTACGACTACGACGATCCATACCTTTACGAGTGACCAAATCAAAACGTGACATCGTCCTTAATCTGACTGATTATTATTGTATTCCATGTTTACAAACACAGACTGTCTTGCTAGAATTTTCATGATTATCTTAACCAACAGTTGGAGCATTTTGCGATATGGATTAGAATCTTTCGCAGTAACGCCGATTCATTTATTCTCTATATTTTGTTAAACCCTGTATTCCAAAATTGTCTTTACCTTTTATTTCTTAAAGTCATTCCTGCTACTCTTTTATTTTCATTTCTTACTGGTGTACTATGTGAATTTAGACTCATAAGTATATGCCAGGCTCCACGTTGTTTATGATTGGGTTTTGTGGATTAAATCCCTTGTTGATCAAAGATTAGTGTAAGCTCATCTATACAATCATTGACTCATATTGAATCTCCGTGCAAACATTGTTGTGTTAGGCACTGAGTACTAACTAGTGATGCTAAATCGGTTGATAACGTTGTGAAACCTCGTCTGCGCTGTTGTATGTAATTCTCACCCATATCACCTTACATCGACAACTGATCATTCTTATCTCACAAAATCCAATTAGACAGTTACATTTCCCAACATAGCTCAAACTGTCAGTCGATGATTTTCTGGATTAATTCCATATTTTAATTTGGTTACTCTTACCTTTTGTCTAATTTACCTCTACTCCAATCAATATAGCATACATCCCATCAGCTTCAACCTACGAAGATTCTCTATCTCAGCTGATTTTTTATCTCACCCTAGTTTGCTATGATTCATTTGTAGTGATTGAAATGTCCTTTCTAAATTAATATTATCTCGAAAATCTGAATTGTGGAACTCTCGAGTAAAGAAACAGTGTGTATTCTCTCATAAGAAACAGTTTCAATTTATTTACAAAAATAAGTTTTTGTTGTATATGTGCCATCTGTATGATGATAAGTATTTGAGTCGATTACTCACTGACTATTTCTTGTTTATACTCTCCATCAGTGATGTTAAGAATTGTGAAAATACTGTTTCATTTTTGTTCAAGATACTGTATGGATATGTTTATTTGTGTGATTAAAATTGTCACCAATGTCACCTTTTTATTATTGAGCTTATGACTATCCAACCATAAGCTTCTTTAATTAATGACTAAAAGTCTGTAAAACCTTATTATCATATTGACGATGATTTATATTGACCAATATTGCCCATTTGCACTGCGTAGAGTGCGTTTGTGCAGTCGAGTTCAACACGGAAGCAATTTTTGTCCACTTTCTATGTTATCGTTATCAAGATGTCGTGTTCCATTGATTAGCCCACTGATAAACAATAAATGATACCCCACACACTTTCGTAAAGAATAGTTTACACGCATTTAGAATTATGTAGAACGTCTTTGATTGGGTCAATAAACAGAAATGGTCTGACGGCTAAAGTACATGCGCCTATCACTTGTTAGGCAGTAATTTTGGACCCTACTCTGGTGGCCTAGTGGTAGCCCACTACACCTACTTTGGTTTTAAAAACAGGGTATTAATAATACTAGCCTTCACAGAGTGTTGCTCAAAACCGAGTATATGAATCTATAATAAGTAGATGATAAAATGAAGATAATGAAGATTTTTAATATCATTTATCTTCACATACAGACTAAGCAGGTCTCAACGTTGAGTAAATAAGTATGTAATTTAGTAAACGAGTTAAACTTTTCGTTATTTATTAAACAAAATAATCGTTTTTAGTTAAATTTCAATATGTAATCGTGCTCTGTTACGCAACAATAATTCAATAAGTGTTTTGATGATAGTATACCTTGCCAACAAACTAATCAGGTTTAAGATAGCGACTGTGTGATTTTTGAACAAAATGAATTTTACAATGACAGATAGCTTGAATCTTGTTGGGGACTGGAAATTCTCAAAAATTCAATTGTTCATTAAATCATCATCATCAGCAACGTAGAATCAGGCACAAACGCCGTAGGTTCAAGTTGCCATACCACATTAGCACTACGAGATTATTGAGGTAACGTATAGACAGAATACAAGAGAGAAGAGTAAGCAAAGATGTCCAGAAAATAACAATAGGATTCAAGATCTAGATGAGGTTAAAGAGTGAATACACTTGCGCCACTGTGACCGATTTTGAGCCATATCACCTAGTGTCTCCAGCCATTTATTGCGACTCACGCGGACCCCAACCAGGTAATCTACGTCTATCTACATGGCTTAGACCAGTAGTGAAGGACTTTATGGACCGATGCCATGTTTTCGTTCGGCCGCTCTTACCATTCTTCCCTCCTACTTCAACCCTAGCCAACATCACGCGACGGTGGTCGGGCATGCGCAACACATGTCCCAGCCATCTCAGTCGATGAAGTTCATTAAATCAAGCGAATGGAGTTGTATTAGATTTTTGTAAGCTTGATATGTAAACTATCAGTACATTAATATGAGTTAATGTGAGTTATACTGGCAGAGCGTATTAGAACAATAATTCATTGTATTAATAAAATGTTGGTAATTTCACTTTGATGAATAGTCACTATCCATCCTACTGGAATTAAGCGTCCTGACTACTCATCATCTGTCTTCTAAATTTGCTATTAGGAGGGTTCAAGGTGTTCGAGTGCTAAAGTTGTATGCGGCTAGTCAAACTATCAAGTACGAGTCATAACAAATCTTATTTGCTATTAAAGTGGTTAAACATGCCAAAATTAAAGAAAAAATGGGAGGGGAGAACTTGAATTATTCCTAAAATTACTTTAAATTATTACTAAACTATTAGTAATAATACAAGACATGGAATTCGGAATTAATAAACCAACTATATAAGTAACTGTTCATGTGATTACAAAGTAGTTTTCTGTTCTATATATAACTATAACTCTAATTCCTTACTTATTTACGTAGATTTCAGAATTATACACGTTAATTGCTCAAAGATTCTGGATTGAGAATGATCCGTCTATTAATGCTTGGTTATCTAGTTTAATTGATGCATTAACTCAACAATCATCTCAAGCGTTTCATTGCACAATTAATCAGGTAAATGGTTCTTCTTTCTATTGCCTTCGTTATACTATTAAAATCAACAACAAACTGGTCTTATTTTGTCAGAGCTCATGTTTAACGCTTTACATTTGTTTCATTCTCAATCATCATGCTCTCTATGGTAAATGAACATAAATAAACCTGAGTAGTGAATTATGTGGAGGAAAACGGTGACGTAGTTGTTACGATGTTCAACTTTCAACCAATAAGCAGCAAACTCGAACTCTGTTTTGCATATTAAGGTGGTATCACTGACCCACATACTTAGAGCATGGTCTGCGATGAAGTACACGTATATATTCCTGATATAGAAGTAAGGGGATTACAGTAATAAAATACTATAAGACACTGTTAAGTGGACCTGTTGTCTGTTTTTCATATCCTCGTCGGAGAGCTGATTGAACTGTTTAATAATGGTAAACAGAGTGTTCTATAACTGAAACAAAGCAATTGCGGTAGTAATTTTGATTAAAGATCTCTAAATAATGTTACTAATTGTGTCCAGTATATTGACTTCTTTCATGCTTCTGTAAATTGTACAAAGAAAATAAATAAAATATTGCCTCACAAAATATTGATGTGATTTCACTCATATTATTATGGATGTATCGACCATTTCATTACTCTACTTCAAAATTCTTGAACACTACAACACGTATCCTAGTATAAAAATTATTGTATTCATTTGATATCAGTTTTGTGTTTAATTCACATTCTGTAACTAATATCAGAGCATTGGCTCTGTTGGTCAAGGTGTCTGACTTTCAAGCACAGAATCTCAAGCTAAACCCATGTCCCATCTACTTTGGCTTAAGCAAGTGAATAGTAAAATTACTATCCTTCATACCTAAATTATCGTTCATAGGTATATAGATAGATTTGAGTAAAACAAACAGTTATCTGTTTGAAAGTGTATCTGAAACGTGTATCGACATTTTAAAAGCCTTTTTTTAAAAAAATTTCTTCCTGTAAAATGATTTAGTAAATAAATATTGTATTTTATAGTGTAGTTTTTGTAGAAATCTCATCCCAAACATCATAATTTATCCTTTACTGTCTATTATGATTATTCCCAGTGATAAATCAATCGATGAGGTTGTGAATCTTCATCGACTGAAGTGGTTGGGACATTTGTTGCATATGCACAACCACCGTCTACCTCGACGCGCAGTGTTGGCTGATATAGGGATAGGATGGAGGAGAGTTAGAGACAGCCAAACTAAAACATGGCATCAGTCTATGAAGTCACTAACTGTCGGTTTGAGTCGTGTCGGTAGCTGCAGACTACCTGGATGGAGTCCTTGCGATTGCCTTAACCAGTGGCTAAAAACACTGAGTGACATAGCCCGGAATCGGTTACAATGGCACAGATGTATCCACTCATTGTCCTCCCTTAAATCATGAGCTTTAAATTAGTTCATAGGTTTCTTTCTACGCTTCCTGAACTATATTGTATGTGTTAACACTCCTTGTTACTATTATTATTTTATTTTATTGAAGTAACTTCTACTAATGGTGGTGGTGTTAATGTAGCGGTGCCATAGAGGTATGGTAACTTGAACCGATGCACACAATTGCCAGGTTCTATGTTGATTATACATGCAATACATACATACACCACAGCCTGAAATACCATATACAGCATTCATTCAATAAATGAACAGAGTGACAATCGATAATGCTGAATACAATAAACATTTAAAGCATGGAAGATAACCTTTACCAATATACATTTATCCATTCGAAAGAGTAATGATTTATTTCTTTTTGTATAGAATCTTCTGCCCAGTTTAATGAAAATTAACCCTAAATTATTGGAATTACTTGTAAAATATTGCAACAATGACTCAGGTAACTTATGTTGTTGTTGTTTTTTTTTCAATATGGCATGTTGTAACTTCCAAGATTATGGATCTGTGACTTGAAACTTACTTTATAAGTTGTATACTCTCTGAGTTGAATAATGGAATCGTTCATTATCGTTCTGCACAACATCATATTCATCGGTGTATACTTTAAATTGAAATGACCCAATAGGATTTCTTCACAACTGACGAACAGTTTGTTCTATTGACCTGAGATTTAATTAGCTTTTGCTTGTAATTGTGTTCCCGTTGTTTATGCCCTCATTGTGTTTATCTTTCTCCATGGCCTGTTCTTTGAATTTGCAGTCGTTTATCCTCTTACATGGTCATAGGTCAGACTAAGGAACACGATTATATTCAACAACAATTGGCCAATTGTGGCGTAATCCAAATGGCTCATTTCCTTTTGAGGGATACGTTGATGATTATTATGATTACGTTATTGTCTGGACAGACAATGAAGGCTTTTAACAACCAAACTAATCAGCTTAGAGAATAGAATTTTATTACGATTAATCCCCTGAACTACAAATAATCTTATCTATCGGAAATCCATTCTACCAATTTGTTGTCAAGTAATGTCTTCTTCGTACTGGCTGATCAATAGAATGCTTATATTTGGTCAATAGGTTATTGAGTAACATGTGTTGTGGGCCGTCGGGGGGTGGCGCACTATTCGATAAACATGCTCAAGTTTTATAGTTGTTACAACGAATTAAATGAAGTACCGATCAACGGGCGAACACAACTACACGATGAAGCTAAATGATGACTACCCATGTGATTAGATTATTGATGCCAACCTCCATATAAAGTGATATAAAAAACTGAGACTAGTGACCAGAAGAATATGTTTATGTCATCTAATAGAATGACATATCGTAAACTCAATTTATTAACAGATATGTGAATCGGATTAAATATAATCAGCAGCTGGATGGTATCTAATTTGTAGGTTACTCACCAATAAATGAAATTGAGATCTAATTGCTAGATTTAATTCTTATTCAATAGATCAAAAGGTGATTGTAATATCTGTTTAACATAACTAACCACTAGCTTTCCCATATTACTATGCTGACTAGTGAAATATAGTAGGTTAGAAAAGGATTGACGGTAGTTTGACTAAGACATATGCCTTTGGTACAATAAAATCATTCATTACTGAGGTGAGTCATATTGAGAAGTACTTTCTTCCTTCGTTTATTTCTGCGTGTTAATCTTGATCGCCTCTAGTTGGATATATGTGATGTTATAATTTACGATGGAGATACTGTAATTCATGTTAACTTATTGTTTATTACATGTTTGTATAGTGCATTTCCGATATTCAATATTCCACTCCATCATTTCGTTGATATAAAACATAGCAACTTGGAGCCTATACTCATTTATGTTAAATCTTACATCATATATGACTGACTGACTACTACTATGCCTTTTATTCGAATTTGTAGGCACCAACTTCCTGCTTCTTTGCCTCTAAAAACTAAATATTGAATATTGTACAAAAAAATAGAAGACGAGACCTATAAAAAAGCTTATAGTGAACATCCAATAGAGCTATGTTGGCTAGAACACTCGTTTCTTTAGGTCCCACTATGTCAGATAGATCGTTCGTAGAACGATAAGAATAAAAGTGGAAAATTTAAGTTTTTAGAGCAAAGTCGTACTGTTGATTGTACAGGCTATTTGATATTACTATGGTGGTTCTTTTCGACAATCGATATCAGTAGCGATCCAACTGCTTGAATAATATCAGAAAATGTCGATCCTAAGCATAGCACACCTCGGTTTACTCCAACAGTAAGACCTTAAAAATACACATAACACATTCAAAACCACTCGTAGAAATCAGTATGTGACCTGTCTCACACAGGTGTCTAATGAGCTTCTTTGATCCCACAGATCAACAAGACTGTCTAACCCAGTTTGAAATGGGATTATCCTACCATTGTGTAGGCGATCGGGAAGTGACAACCATCACATCTTTAACAGTTAATCTCCAATGAACCAAGAACAGGATAACAGCAGGTCCTGCCTGAATTGATATGTTTAGACTGATTAATCGTAGCTATTGCTATGGATTCTTTGTTCAGTTTCACCGATTTCCGAATACAACATACATGCACACTGAATTATCTTTCTTTTCTTTTCTTCTCTTTACATCTTTCGCTTTTTTTTCATACATAAAGTTAAGAAAAGTATTCACTTGTCCATGTTCCTATTAACATGTTATCATCTTTTATCAATCAATGGAATTAAAACAGATTGTTGTAGTTATCTGTCATTAGATTTCTTGAAATCATGTCTTGGCTCTTATGATAATCAGGTAAGTAAATTCATCTATAACTCTATGTGTGTAGTTTATTTTTCTGTTGTATTTTTAGAAGTGCAATACTTCTGTACATCTACCAGTGAATGAATGTAGTTGGATCACCTACCAAAGTTCACTACATGTTGATTCGTATACTTGTGACCTCGAACTGCATACCTAAGTCTATAAAGGCTAGTGATACTACCAATCAGTTGTGCAAACCGAAGTATGTTAGACGAACTTCTAACCTGAAACTTAGTTGTTGACAGTTGGACGATCTAATCATTGAGACCAACCCTCTGCCAGTTACAGTGTGGAAACTTCGCAATAGATCTGCATATTCGATTTACGTAGTGCCTTGATTTCTCGACAAAAAACCAAACATGATAATACTTCCTTTTTATGGAGAGGTGGAGAGTGTTTGTTCTTCATGTTCTTTTGAAATTAGTGGGTTTAAAGATTTAGTCGTTTATTGGACACTGACTCAGGCAAGCGGATACACACATTCAGTAGACGAATCTTATATTGGATGAATCGCACACTTCCTAGATTCCACTTTTAGCCACTCACCAACTATACTAAAATATATGTATCTATTGTTGGATTACTTTTAAATCCTTAATTTATTCGTTAGACAACCATTAAAATTCAAAATGAACTTGACAGCTGTTTCGCTTAATCATGTCACTCCTCAATGATAGTGCATATCTACAACCTCACTAGAGGTTTTCGGATCATCAAATTTCTTGATTGACATCCAATTATGTATGTTTCCAACTTAGTTGAACTCCACACATCACGGTTTCTCTTTAAAACTTTGGAATTACTACTCAAAGTTGGCTAGTTAGTTATTTGGTTACTAATAAGCACCGGATGCTAGTGTTGTGGAGATTGCAGATTTACAAAATCGGTCGTAGATCCTTACTCATACTAGGACGATGCAACTGTCTATTATGCTTCCTGATCTTCAATAGGTTTTTAACAACCTCCACAACATCCTACATTAACAACTTGATGTTTAAAATATTTTAACTACTCATTTTGTTTATGAGTAGTTCAAAACTATAATTATCAACCGAATTGTAATAAAGATAATTCAGCGAAGAAAATTTTCTCTCCGATGACATCTTTCACTATAGCTGTATAATCATACTCATACTGATTTTGCATATAATATTCCATAGCAAAATATGAAAGTGTTTCCTGACGAAATGTTAATCAGATGTAAGTTATGTAATAACCAAAAGAAAATAATAGTCGCGGCATATGGATGATAACTGTCCACTTTATGAAGATACTCCATAGGTGAATATGTGTCGTATACAATTAAAAACTATGGTAACATGTAAAATTGAACATATATCTTTAGAAGTGATGAGGCTTGGATTGATGACTTTCCGATATCTCTACTATACATAAATTTCTTATCCGATCTTCCCTGAAACCACTTAAGTTCTGATATTACAAATTATTTCGAATGAATATTTTAGTGATAAAAGATAGAACATAGTTGACCAGATGTTTAAAAATAGAATTACTAACTAAATAATGATCGGATTTGTATTTAGGAAAAGCATGATTTGTACGGCCAATATAAAATTCATCACGAAACCAAGTACATTGGTAGACATAAATTGAAGTGGACTAAGTCGACAGGTCTTCTTTGATAGCTTCTTTGATCAGACATATTCTAATGAAAATGAACTGGCTAACACCATTAAATCATTTTGTGAAATTGTCATCAAAACGTATTATGTGATGATGAGTTGATTGATTATATGTTTTTTAGATCGTAGAACGAGATCCAAAATTTACTCACCTAATTGCCTTAAAAATGAAGTGGCTTAGATTTTAATAAATAAATATTTTGCTATCTTAATAAGGTTACCAAGTGGTAACTAATATGACGTTTTTCTAGTCCTTTATAGTATTCGTAGAGATCTGTCAATCAAGTCTAGTCTAAGTTACTTGATAGTAAGTCCACCATGTTACGATGGAAAGTGATTTGGGAGTAGTCTCCAGATTTTTTTATATTTGCTATTGATTAGCAGAAAGGTATAACTGCAATCTTAAGTGAATTGATGCTTCTTAACGGATTCGACTAACGGTTAACTTAGTTTCAGGGCTCAGGACTGTTACTACTGAGCTATTCGGATCACAACTGACTCCCCATAGGATTGAGATATTTACATTGATTAATCACTTAGTAGTGGCTAATATTATGCTTCTGTTGTCCTTTTTGGTCCAAGCATTATCGGATTCTCCAGAGGGCAACAATCTCCTCAAGAATTATGTTGCACTTTGCTACCAACGAGCGCCAAATAACATGAAATCTAGGTTAGACAGGATTTCCTGCTATCCCCAGTCAACCTTTCACCACAATTATTTAACTACTTACTAAAACTAGGTTGCTTAATATATTGAAGCAGAATTGCAATGACTTATTATTACTTACCGTAGCTTACATCTTTCTCTTTCATTTGAATCTTCTGTATATAAAACATTCCTGAATACTTTTTCATTCTTTTATGTCTTCTCTTATCAAGTTACGCCTTACAGCTTTGAATGTATTAGTGAGTTTGATTGTAAAGTCAAAAGAACAAATAGAATTTTCAAATGAAAAGTTGGAAATATTTCTAGACTATCTCAGATACGATTTGTGGCCGACTTCAAAACACATACATAGACAAATTGTCAATGCGATTAAAGACGTAAGTTGAGCTCCTGTGTTTCTGTTTTCTAATTTTTACGATTGTTTGTAATTTTCTTATCCGTATTTCATTCATCACATTATGAACAGGCTGAATAATACCAGACGGATCTTAAGTTGCTCATAGCTCAAGGTTCATTCCCGCCAACCTAATTTGATCGCCAGATACTAGTTTCTGTCCTCTTGCTTTCTAAAAGGCGCCTCACTTGCCATGTGTAGGCACATTCAAAAATATTGAGAATAGGTTAACTAAGTTGATATGTGTTAAATTAAACTAAACAGCTATGTTTTTGTCTGTCCGCCTTGTTTCAGACAAGCTTTTCAGCATTATATGAATAACTTGAAGAGGCAATATATATGTACCTGTTGAAAATTTAGTAAGAATAGAACCAATCAGTATTTCAGCTCGAAACAAAAATGATTTGTCTACCTAGCAAGAAGATTACCGATATTCTTTATTAGGTGGTCGGAGTTAGTCTGCCGGAAATAAAATTCAACACACACTAAGAACTAGTCAAACATTGCACTGGTCAATAATCAGTGATCAGTCAATGTTAGTGTCGTAGTCCTACAAAAGTTCATTCATGGACTGAATATCTCAATTGTAACATCTCATATTCTAGAGCTGGGAGACATTGGTTTCAGTTTTACAGACAGCATAAGCTTCCTTTAAATTTCAAGTACGCCTTACTAACCAGTTCCAACTATCGTGTAACTTATGTTAAGAACTTGTTTCATGTTGACTGCCTTTAACCATTTAACATCAAGATCATCGCCAAATGATTATTCGTTCTAATAAATTCTTTTTTTTTAACAGACTTTACTACATTTACTTACGATCACTAAACGTAAGAGTAATGTAGAAGATCCTTTGGAAAGTAACCCAGAAGTAAGTTGAATCGATCAGGTTGTGTACAGTAATCAGTACTAATACATTTTTTGCATATAACAATTGGTTTAATATATTTAAGGAATTTCAACGAGCAAATTAGCTTATAGACTCGTTACGAAGCTACATTACCTAATTTATTCCGGACTTCTATGTCACAGATTGGAATTAGTTAAACAGTTTTCAAAAAGAATGAAGGATTGAATAGACATTTCGTCTTATTATAGGACTGCTCAATAATGCACACTTCTGACCCCGGAATTTTATGCCACGTTTCCAGCGTTTAGCTTTCAGACCAATGAGTTGATATCAAATGATTTATGTTTCTAATTCCTATCAACTTACATGGCCATCATCCACTGAGATTGATGACATTTATTTTGTGCTCTACATTCGCTACGCTTTATCATGTATAATATCTCTAATTGAGTAAAGTTACGCTATCCACGACACCTAATGCCCCTACTTTTGCTCGCTGAATGTGAACCATTGCAGTGTCGTAGACTGGTAACATATGTTCAGCACTTTCTGCTGTTAATTAGTTGTCTAATTAGGTTCGTTTTCTAGTTTGCAATTACAAGATTTAAAAAACTGCACAAACGCCTTTCTCCCATGATAATAAAAATTAGTGTTTCTTTTGGTTTACTGAATTCGTCGCAGAATGATGTTAATAGGGTACCATTGAAAACTAGGAAACACTTGGCAGCTATTTCCTACTAGTATGAGGCTCCTTAACAATCCAAACCCCCACCAGCTCCAATCTATTACGAATTCAATCAGCTAAAACTTATGCCAATCTTCACAAACCACCTCAATTTAATTAATATCTCTTTGTTGGGCCCGATCTACTTTTTTTCGACCTATGGTATGTGTTGTAATCTTACTTCTAGTCAGTTTATTTAATCAAACACCTTTCTTTTTAATCTGTTGAAAGGATGTATTTAATGCCCAGATAAGTTCTGCGATTCGAGATTTGTAAATCCCTAAAGTATATTTAGTATTCTGCTTGGTTATCATGGTTCTAGACATCACATCATTTGGTCCTAAAATTAACACTCGATCGGCAGAGCGATATACTTTGGTATACTCTTTATAAACGTTTTTCCGTTTAACGTACTGAGTTCAGTAGCAAAATGAGTGTATATGTAATATATTACTGAATACTATGACAGATAGTAGTAGCAACTGTTTAGCCTGTTTACTAGGTACAGATTAATGTACATAGTTTCGTGACGCTAACTAGTTGTAAAAACTAGTGATTCTACTATCGGGCTACCAAGATCGAGGCATTTGAAGTTGTTTTAGAACCTACAACTTGCCTAACGCATACTACTTAATGACTTCAGATACTAATGTCAATTGGCTTAGACAGAATTCTTCAATTTTAAAGATGCACTTAGAAAACTAGAGGAGATAAACAGTGTACAATCTCTGATTATTTCTTCATCATAACTCAAGTATTCACATAAGCATGCATATATATATATATATATATATATATATATATATGGTCAGAGAATATGTAGTGAGAATTGACAATCCCTCCTTATGATTGCATAAAACCCTAATGTATGGTAGAAGGTGCACAATGATTATTCGATGAATTTTAATCTCCTATGTTTTTTATTCCCACTTATTCATCTCATCTTTAAAATTTATTATTCTATTATATCTTTGTAGTCATTTTATGTCCAATTGATTCACATCCTATTGACGTGTATTTATCCTGGTTCACCAGCATCTCGCATGTCACTGGGTTTAGCTGGATTTTACACAGTTATTGAGTGCTTTTATTCTATGTTCTCTGTCGACGGTAATTCAGATAGCATCTTTATCCTGTACATATTTTTATAGTTAATTTTTGCTGTTGCACATTGAATTAACATATTTTCTTATAAAGGAGATATTTGGTGTTTTGATGATTCGTCGTGATGTGTGATGAGGTTTCACTTTATTTTGGCCGATATTTATTAGAGATATACAATAATATCGACCTGAAAATGTTCATGACCATGGTTTTCCAACTTGCAAAAATGGTATTTCTGCAGTATTTTCAGATTTAATTAGGGATTTTATCGTTATACTCTTGTTTGGAGACGTCCACTGTATTCTGACAGTGAGAAGGCTGTTTCCCTAAAAATAGGTTATAAACACAGCTCGATGTCAGAAAATAATCACCTCTCTGAATTTGTCACCTAGTCTCAGTACCAGCAAGTAGTATGCATTCTTGAAGCTACCGTAATATGTATCAAATGGGGAAAACTTGGTGTTTTGAGACAGCAACGTCCACCATCTACACTTTGCTTGATTATGTGTCACTGAAACTCATTTTTTATGCGGTATTTGCAAAGAACTTAGATTTGAAATAATGAAGGCAATTAATTATACTCTCTTTGCTCCTGAGCAGTTTTCAAATAAATGATATAATCTGTATTATGGAATGAAATTGGCAGTTTAAACGAAAAAACTCAGTAGTGAAGGATTTTTTGAATTAAATTGTCATTATCCGTACTTTAGCTGCGCAGTCCGGAAGTATCATTGCGATAATAATACATGATTTAACGCAGTTACTCTTCTATAAAATTTTCATTATCCATCACCTAATAAAATTTGATTCAGCCCCCATCTTATAAGATGGCAAAACCTTATTCCCTATAGTAATCAATGATAACATATGTGACAAAATGTAAGTACGTATACATTATCAAAATTACCCTGGGAATTCGCACTTACTTTTAAAAGTATACGTACGAAATTTCAAAAACCGAAATGACGAAAACGTCTATCCGCTAGAAATTAGCTGATCGCTGTATTCAGAAATTAACATGAACAGGTCAAGTTTATCTTATAATTCCTTCTTTTCTTAGTAATTCATGATGTATGCACTAAAATAATTTCAATAGTGTGTTCAAATATTGAAAAGTAGCCAAAGTGGACTGGTTATTTTTGACCTTTGTTTTCCACTAGGTGACTACTGTAATTCTTCGATTCACATTGAGAAAGCGCTCATCCAAGCATTTGTCAGTTCTTATTTTCCTTTTAGTATCTGAAAAATATGGTGACCTTAAGGAATGCTAATAGAGCAGGATTACATTACAAGATTTACAGAAATAATGATATAGTTCTGATTTTCCATTAGTAGGATCATTATGGTATCAAACGCTTATTTTAATACCTTAAATGCATGCGGCAAAGATTGCCGAGATATTTTTTAGTAGAACGGTCATTAAATTCATTAATATGTTTTGCATATTAAAGATAACAGTATAAAGTGTAATAGATTATTAGTTAAATATCAACTCTATATGTTTGAAACTAAAGCTTAGAAAAGGCTCTTCAACAGTGTACTTACCTGAAAATACATCGCAATTACAGTCGAATTCAAAGAACAAGTCACACTGTTATCGACGTACACTAAAACCTGTATTAAATACAAAATTGATACTTCTAATTAGCCAATAACCAAGAGGATTGGTACACACATACTCATCGACTCAATTATTTAAATATTCTGACATATAGACACTTTGGAAATGATGATTATTAAAATGATCGAATTTACGAGAAATGCATTATGTTACAACAATGAGAAAACATTTTCAATTCATGTACTCATAATCATTCCGTTTCTAAACAACTACTGATAATAACATTATGAATTCACTTTTGTAATTCATTTTTTATCTTTTTTATATTTATGCAGAGTTCACAAAGCGAATTATGAATTACATATTTATAGCAACCAATAATATCTTTCCATTTATTAATGTATCTTCTATTGGTCAATATTCTTCTTGTGGAAAATTTGAATTAACCAATCAGGATCCAGAGTTACACTTGTATCCTATTTTGTTGATTGGTTTAGCTAGTCGTTATGATGTTGATCGGGATTATGCTGTGAAAATATTGTTGAAATTGAATATTTTAAAACAACTTGTAAGTCAGCTAGAGTACAGTATCGGAATGAACGAATACGACACTTGAAATGCCCGCGCCTTCTTTAAGAGTGAGCCAATCATCGTGTCGATTCATTAACTACTTTAAGTCAATGAGATGTTATTCATAGCTGAATAACTTATCGCGTAAAAAAGCAATCACATTAAAGGGGATATAAATATGTTCATTGTAAATAAATAAGTCATAGTTTTATAGTCGGATCACCTCTGTTAAGACACAGAATTGACGATAATTAACTACATTTATGTGACTGGAGTGTTGTTAGTTCATTTTTAAAAAGAATGTGTAGTGAAGACTAAGTACGATATGCGTCGATCCCTCACGAAAACCTTTACTAAATGACGAAGATTTGTCTACAGATGGATGAACACTGTAATGATTCTCACCATAAACCACATATATGTAAGGCTCTCACTATAAACCTATTTTATAACGTAAACTACGGTCTGTAACAATATACGAAAACAGCAACTTTAATAAGGACTAATACTGCAAAACCTAGACACTAAAGCTGTTGCTCTATATCTACACTTTTACCCTATGAGTCCTCTAAACGGCTGAAGAAAAAACAGGTAAGTCAACAGTCAACCAACCAGTCAAATCATATTTCACTCATTCATTAATATGAATAAAATATGACTACATGACAAGCCAATAAGAAGAATAACATTTATGCAAAAGATGGACAACACTGACTAAGAACTGGTAGAACAGAAGCATAGTTAATCATTTACTATTCCTGAATGGAAAATAATATGATTAACAGTTTATGTGTCTAGTGGGAAGTTAGGGTGAGCGGAACATGACAGCAATAGAAATAAAATATTCTATTTACATGTACTCAGAATAAATAAAATGGTCTTCTGAAGGACAGTCTCTAAAGCTAGTCATTTTTGTTAAATCGGCCAATGTAACAATCTCGTTTTATAAAATAAGTGATATATATTTGTAAAATTCCAATGAGTAGAAATTAAAATTTCCGACGTTTCGCGGCTTAGTGCAAGTCGCTTCTTCAGAGAAATGAATAGCCGAATTTAATTAACACAAGAATAAATAATACAATGGAGCAAATCAAAAACAAAATAAACCCGTACAATCAAAATGAGCGTTTGATCGTGTTATGATGTCAAGTCATGCTATCAGTACATGCTATCTATCACAACCATAAAATCGATATTAAGAATATCCGAATCATTCAAAAAGGTTTTTCCAATTATAAGGAAGACGAATAGCTGAGGCGCTTCACATTTTGTTAAATCCAACTGCACTTAACAAAAGGGAAGGCCTTTCTATTCACCCAACATGAACTTTTTATCCAACTAGCCATAATTAAAGTACATCGAATTTCATACACATGAACATACATACAATTTATGTTCACATATTTTCCTCACACCACACTAACATGTACATACGTGTCTCATCTCAAACCACCTTGACCTATATGACTTGACATCGTGATATGATCAAACTCGCATTTTGATTGTACGAGTTTATTTTGTTTTTGATTTGTTCCATTGTATTATTTATTCTTGTGTTAATTAAATTCGGCTATTCATTTCTCTGAAGAAGCGACTTGCACTAAGCCGCGAAACGTCGGAAATTTTAATTTCTACTCATTGGAATTTTACAAATATACATCACTTATTTTATAAACAATCTATCCAATGCTCATTTTATTTGAAATTATCATAGTTAACCTTGGTAATGATATGTACAAATCTCGTTTTACTTGTGGTTTCCTTAAGGGTGGGGGGAGGTATAATATAATATGCTTTATTTTGTTAACAATGCAAAAACCTACTCCAGAATAACAATACTACTATTCACAAATACTATTTACTTTACCAGTCGAGTTGTAACCCTAAACATAACTTTAAATTCTCACCTTACAACAAATGCATAATTTCAAATACTTATTCCGGAATTATATGGCGTTCTACCTAACCTTACCCTACCGTACTTAATTTTAGCAATACTGTAAGAAATGGAAAAGCGTGATAAACAGAACGGAAAAACATCAAGAACCGTCGAACTAAGTGTTACAAAACGTTGTGTTTTTCATACATTACCCGCACTGTTTCCCCACTTTTATGTGATTTGGCACCAACCCATTGGTTCCCTGAGTTAGCACTAATTCTTGTTTTAAAATCTATTTTTTTCCTAACAATCTGGCTTAAAATCATCTTCCAGATATACAAAGCCATTTTTTGGCTAAAATTCTCAATCTTTGGCCTAGGTACCAATCCTAGCTATGATAAGCTATTTTCGTTCAAATTCGTGGCAACGTTGACGCTGGTAACTCATTTTTCATTAAGTAATTGAGAAAATTTGCCCAGTCATTTCAGTACTGTGTTTGCTCGTTTCTATACTGTACTCCAGTAGTAGATACCTTCGAAACATTACCGACGTATCGTGGAACGACTAAGTAAGCATAGAACACTAGATGAATATAGCAAATTAGTTGGTGATGTTATGAGTCTTCATCAATTGTGGTGATTGAGAAATGTACTATATTTGTGCAATCACCGCATACCTCAACGTGCGACTCTTATATTCCTTCTCGTCGACGAAATATGTGTTGTGGATTCCATTGCTTCATACAATCCATCTTTAATAAAAAAATTTAAGGGAAAGTGTTCTACATCGAAACGATCCAATAGAGACCCATTTACGGCAACTGAGACTTTAATTGCAACCTTTAACATCAACAATCAAACGATACTAATCTTATTCTCTTATTTCAGAATTCTGACCACATCAATAAATTATGGAGCAATACATTAGGAATATATACTCAAAGTTCTAAACCTGATGTTAGCCCTATTGCTGGTGATCTGTTACGCTTTCTTATCCATGGTGATGAAAATGACGATGGTTCAATCCCTTTTCCCTCAACTCCCTCCTCCGTTTCCCTATCGTTGTCATCAGTTGATGGAAAAGCTGTACAGGCAATTTACTTCCTTCTAAATCAACTAGAGGAACAAATTATAATCTGTGAAAAATTCCCAATCTATGGTTTAATGTCTGTTGTAACAAATAAGCCATTCTATAGTTTGCTAAGTACCATACGTTCTATAATTTGTGTTTCACCATCTTTACCTTTGAATGAGAAGGTTGGAAAACATGTCGATTTTCCTACATTGAATAATACATCAATCAAACCAGAGTATGTTTTATTTTTATTTATTTACGTGTGTATGTAATTATACATCTTCATCTGTAGATTTCCGTTATCCAGACCTCGAGTTGAGTGGGATCAGTGCTTTTGCGTAACAGTTATGTTCACATAAGATTGAGTTTAATGTTTCTGATATCTTCTAATCTGAAGCCATTCATTGTTCAATATTGATGAATTCTAAACCGTTTCTACTGCCGTGACTTGGTTTTCGGGTTCACCTTTGACGATTACTCAACTGAGTTATATATTATCTAGAATACTTATTTAGTCAGTTGGAGAGCGTTAAGACAAAATAAAAAGCTTGATTAACATCCTAAGGCGAAGTTTTATTACCGACTGTACTGGAGATGTTCACATCAGGCAACTAATGTCTACAACGATTCGACAAAATTAAGGCTTTAAAAATGTCGACTTTCGTAATAGCCTGCTTCATCCTGCTCTATAGATTTCTGTCGCTGATGATAAGGCCCTTATAAATAATCAGCTAGCATATTTAAAACTACTCTTAAAAAGCTACATGTGACCCCGTAGTCTTAGGAAGTTGTTTCTTGGGCTTCGCAGTCAAGCTTCAAGGTCAACACGGCCACTATTATTAAACTAGGTCCCTTTTCATGTGTTTAATTGCTAAATGTTCTTCCACCTTGTGTACAACCGCGGAGCTACAGTTACTCATGCACCTCTAATAACAGTCGAGAACACTTTACATGATTCATAAATTAATTGAAGCTGTCTTTGATACACCCACTCCCTTGAAATTAGGTAGATCATTAAAGAACGAGATTTATTCTTTTGCTTCTTTCCTAACTTAGGACGATTGCATATTCGATCTTTTACAGTGTAACTAAATTGAATCACTTTCCTTTATGGCATCCCATCCAATACTAATTTTTATTCAAATTTACTAGTAACAGAAATCTAATTTGATTACATTCGTCAACACAGTGTAGGACAGGTGAACACAGTTAAAGTTCATTAGTTCCAAAGTCGAAACCTGTCACTAGACATTTTAAATAATCACCTATGTATTCTTTAATTAACCCTCTCGTCTACTAGGTATCTATGCTGTATTCTATTCAAAGATATATAGATTATATTGTATCTTCGATAGTTGTTATTTCACATGAATTGTGTAGATACTATGGGTATATTCATGCCTTCCCAGTACCACTTCTTCCACACTGTTGCTGTCATTATGCAACTAACATCAATGTGCAGTTAAAAGTTTACATACAACTGTTACTCAATCGAATGTATAGAATATTCCAATACTCTGCTACCAAGGGGGGGGTCACTATATGTGCAATAGGTACACCTCTTTTATTTTATAAGAGTTATTTTATTCTACATACATTGTACTTTAATTGTTTTTTAAAAAAAACTTTCCTTGTAGATCTTTATTTAAACAAAACAACGGGATAAATATTGTAGAGCGTATCATTTCACTAGGTCTTCGTATATCTGAAATTGTTCTACCAGTTGTTGGACATGAATCACCTGAAGGTGTTTTGTTAACTTCAGAAGATTTAGTTGTTGACACTAAAGTGAGCATTGATTTTTATTTTTTGGCGAGGAGATGAACATTGAATTTAGCTCTATGGTTTCTTTTATGTTCTATGATCATTGAGTAATGATCAATGCTATGTATTTGTTTAGTCTTTAGTTTTCTGATCAAATTTTTCCTGCAGTATGATGACTATCCTAATTGACTTAATATTGTGTGTACTATGTTTTGAAGCTAGATGGTTGAAGTTCAGTGATGTGAATCCAAAGGTTACGTCTGAGGCACTGAAGAAGGGTAACATTAGTTCAAATTTCACACAGTGTCAGTTGCCTTAAAACTTTAGATACATCTTTCTGATGAGTGCCAGTTAACACGAAACTTAAGTCAAACAGGTTCTCTTCTCAATTACCTCCAAGTTTATAATATTTCTATTTTAAATTTGTAATCCTCCTTCATTAATCCTAGGCAGAAATGGTAAATCGAGACCGTAAGTTTTCATTGACGACGATGGTTGAAACATTTATGTTACACATGAGTCTTAACTATCACTTATCTTAACATGTAATAGTTGTCGATTGGCATAGAAACAGGTTGTTAGAAATATGGAGACAGCCAAACAAAGACGTTATTTATTATTGGACGGTTTAATTTTAGTATGTACAGACTTCCGACTCTTAATCGAATAACGATCTATAATTGGAGAAGTTAGGTGACAGGACTTTAATTCTAAAATTATCGTTCAATTGCGAAGTCAGTTTTCTTTTTATACTAATCTGAAGTTTTGTTTTTGTTGCACAGTTTTCACTCCTTAACTTATTATATTACTCTAAAGTTTAATATCACGGACTAATCTTAATTAGACAACCATTATCCCAGTATTATCCTTATCAGTAGTGAGCATCCACTATCTCAGTGTAAATCGTACTTAGAATCTTGAGTCCTTCTACACAACACCCAGTCGATCCGGCATTTAGTGGTTTGCATTTCCTACTTCAATCAATTCGCGATATTGAGTGAGATTATTTTATGTTATTGTAATGAGGAAATGTAGCTAGTGTTGAAATTAAGTTTACAATTAAAGTTTTTGAGTTAAGATTATGACTAGGACTAGTACTTAGAGTTAGAATTAGTGTTTACAATCAAGACTAAGGTTGTTGTCTTTTGGACGCATAAAGTAGTTGTATATATTTTCAACTCTCACTCCTTAAACTGAGAGTTACTACTCCCTTTTGAAGTAACCACTTTCATGATCCATCCTCTGATTGGTTAAAAATGTTCAACTGTCATTTCTACAATCACTCAATTTCGGCAATATACTTTAATTTTGTCACAAAGAGCGTTATACAATCAATCATATCGTAGAGTTCATCCTTCTCATTTCTTCTTCGTGTATTTTGAGGCTATAGATGAAGAAATTAGTCAACTATATAAATTGTGTGAAAAAACACGTAAATATCCGGAATACTTAATTTTATGTTGTTGGCGTTCTGTTCGTGAACTCTCATTACTTATGGGCATATCACTTGTTTCATATGGTTTCCATAAATCTGGTATTGAACAAATGAAACCGAATGAGGTGAGTTCATTAATAATCTCATTAGTTGTTTTTGTCTTCGTTTGTAATAGATTTTTAATTTTTATTTATGTAATACGTATGGATTTCGGTATAATTGGACACTGAGGAAAGTATTCCCTTGCCAACTGCTGGATAAGAGTAGTTCTGGTCTATGTTTGTAAAACCTGGTCTTCTAATTGAGGACTTTTAATCATCTTTGTCTCTGAAAGATTACTGACACCCGATGACAACTTTATGCTAGTAATGCATAGGTTTAACAATTTATGTTTGTGTATATTGATAATAATTTAATCGATGTCACTACCTTTAAACACCAGCTTTGGTGGCTTAGTCGTGTTTTAGAAATGTCATTCTAGCGATTTCCATATCGTTCACTAACTGCTAATGCTTGAACTGAGTAAAAGGGGAAGAGATGAGCAGTTCATGACATGGCCCTATGGTACGAAATAAAGCTGTATGGGACTAGGCTCTATTGATTTGTAACGACTGTCCCTAAAATCCTAGGTGTAGTACAACTCAATAATTTAAAATTTTATCTTATATGTATCAGATTAGAAACCAGTTGCTATCCCACTGTAGTTTTCTACTAATTCTTAATAAAAGTGAGATGACCTTTCTCAATAGGAAGTAATATTTGTATTTGAATTTTGCCTCCTACCATATAATTTAATTGTCCTCTTGTTACATTTTCACTTTTTAATCATAGTCACCCTCACTCCTTGTTCCCTTTACAGTATTATATATATATATATATATATATATATATATATATATATATATATATATATATATATATATGATTGTGTGGTACATACATTTTTGGTTCCCACTTTTGTATGCAGCAGAGAGCTACTGCTGTTAGTGTAGAGTGTAGTCCAAAATGACAGTCGAATCGCCACTGAAGTTTTGTGTATATTTGGAGTATCACTGCTTTCTTGTAGACTTAGAAAGTCATTATTTCAATTCTTGATCTACTGTTGCTTTGGCACTGTAGTGATAGTATGTGCATTTAAAGGCAAATTTGTTGATAAATCTTGATCCATTGAAATGCTAAGAATATCGAAACAATTAACGCAAGCTCCTAATAGGCGGATATCAGAAGGCAGGTGTACTAAAAACCTCTTTCTTACTAGTATGAGGCTCTTAATAACAATGCATATCCATAACACAGCTCACCAATCATATTCCCTAAGGTCGCGCAATATCACGAAGTTAGTAATATAAACCATCAGATCTAGGCTCATTTGTCTAAAAGTTAGCCGAAATGCTCGAGAGTACGGATTTCAGTCGCCTTTGTAGGTCGTGGATGTTCGCTGCTGAGTAGTCCCATAGTAAGACATGGCAACTGTCATACAGTCTAACTAAGTTTGGTTCATTATGTATAACTTCAAACATCAATAATTACTTGGTATTGATTTTGTTGATCATTCCCAAACCTGTGAAATTAGGGTAGGGGTTAATCATCATGCCCGCTATATCATCTAATAATTGCTCAAATTGTTATCTCAACTGTAGTCATTCTTGTGTGCACCTTGTCCTACTACATTACAGATTTTTCGTATTGCTGAATTTTTTTGTACTCAATTACTCTGTTGTCGTCATCGTGGAGCATTTGAATTATGTGCAACTGGATTCACAAATTTTTGTACTGCACTTGTAAAGTTAGTTAGTTGATTTATTGATAAAAATTTCTTTATCATAATTTCATTTTTTGGTGATATTCCCTACGGATTTATCTCAGTTATCGAAGTAGTGGGGGGGGTATCATTAAAAACCACAGAGCACTGAACAGCTATTTTGGCCTACAGTGGAATTATTCAGTATACATCAAAGACTATCAAGTCGTTCACGGTAAATGCTTTGCAAGAGTGTCATTGGTAATTATTATTAATTCTTTTTTTTCTATGTTTATCTCCAGAATAATTTAATGATGATTGTATTCTAGTCATTAGGATGGTCAGCATCGGATTAATTCTTCAGGTTTACCACTAACCTTGAAACTGAAGTTCTGGTAAACATGACGTTTGGTTGTTACTCATTGACCAGTCAATGTTAACATCTCAGTTCCTTGTAAGGAAAAATCATTTGTGACTTCCAGTATTTTACTGGAGCTGACGGCGTTAACTTTCATATTAAGTGGTACGGGTTTGATTTTCACAAGAAGCATTAGTCTCCTTAAGTCTTTAAATATGCTATGCTAATACGATGTCTAACTAGAGTAAAAGCGAAATTATTGGGAACACTGACACTATCCAACTGTCAGACTTAGAATACCATAATACAGTACCACTTTTATTAGCTTAAATGTGTATCCTATGATAACATTCATAAAATCAACCATTCAGTGACTTGAAGCCACTCAGACATGACAAAACTTTAAAATATACAGGTTATAACACTTTATTCATTTGAATGTGAAAGTCGCTTGTCCTTCTTCACTGTCAATAAACTAGTCACAACTTCTCTAGCCGATATATCGCAAAGTATGGAGCAATGTCAGGCGAAGTAGTTTTAGAGTCAGCAATAATCTAATGGTTTTCTACGCGGTTTCCATCGAAGTCCTGAAGCTTATAAAACCTGTTGGTTTTGAATGATGAATTTTTAACCCTCCTGGTAGATGATACCTAATTTAAATAACGAGGGTGTTTATCTCCCTTACTTAAACTTTCCTGTGCTACTTGAGGATACTGAGATCTTCACTGATAGGGAGAGTATAGATGCATAATGAAATGCGGACACTTCAAGAGGAAGAGTAGACTGTCCCTTTCTCTGCCATACCAGAGCACTTTGGAGCATCATCTGGGAATAGAAAAGCACGACATTACTTTTGCGTTATTTTCTAGGTTTTGCATGTTTCTGTTTTCAGTTCATCTCGGCCAATATACTCATCGATCTATTTTCCCATTTAGTCACCCAGCCTATTGTACAATTCCAATTAATTGGCTCAATGCACTTACTGGTCATGCATTATTATTAAGCGAGAAATCAACAAATTCCAAACCTTTTGTAGTGCAGAATTTCGATTTTTCACTAGAATCATGTATGGGAAAACATGATATAACAGAATGTATTACTCGTCGTGGTGCTGGTTGCCCTTTATTTGTTCAAGTAGGTTACCCTCTCGACAATCATTTTAATTTATTGCTATATTCAAAAATGTGTAACTTGTATATAATGCATATTTGAAATCAACATGTTTTTGAGCAGTCTCGTAGTGCACCTGACTTTAATATATATGCACACATATATGGATACTGTAAACGAAGTTCCTAGCTTAGCTAAAAGTTCGAACTTCATTCCTTTGACTTTCACAGGGTTTTAAGACTACTTTAAATTGCTGGATATCTGCATTGTCTTCTTCACCAACATTTCCAGATTCAATCAACTGAAAGTTCTATCCTTCAAAATAATGTAAGGAATAATTTACAAAAGCATACAATCAATTGTTTAACACTACTGAGCTATATTATTATCAATAGAGAGTGAGTTATGTTGCATACAATATGAGAATAAAAGGATAAAAGTCCAATTTAAGGAGCCTAGTGTTAGGATTAGGATTCAAGACTTAGGCCTAGGGTTAGAGTTTATGATCTGGGTTACGGTTGTTGGGGATGTCATGTCCTCATAATTCTCTTATCAAACTTGTTATTTTCGTGATTTATTTGTGTAAATTTAAATTTCTCTTTTTCCTGCCAAAAAGTTCCTTTCTCACCTTCAGTTTGTGTTACCCACTTAGTGGGACTCTAAATCTTATTGGTTCGTTGTTTGTTTTAGTACGCTATTTGTGACATTCCAATGACGCTCTCTTTTTTGTATATATACGCATGAGATGTGTGGTTGTTATCCGCCTTCCAGGCGGATCATGCTGATGTACAGTATGTTAATGATTGGCATCCATATATTTCTAGTTTAACGTTGTCTGTGATTGACTGATGATCAAAGCATAGTTTCCCTCTCCCTCTCATATCTTACAAACCTCACCTATGCCGTAACTGTGAATAGTCAGAATGATGTTCTCTAATGCAATCAGATTCGAGCTTTCCAGAGAGTTTGACTATAGGTTCACCTTGTTCTCCCATAATAATGGTCTTCCCACATGACTGAATTAAGATTAGAATTAAGGTATCGCATTTCAATAACCCCGTTTGTGTATTGATGAAGTGACCCTGAAAGCATAAAACTAAGAGTAAACAACTAATAAAGTAATAGTAAAGGTTTTTGCAGTAGTATGATTTGAGTTTCACCTCGATATTCAGATCCCTCATTACCAACAACAACTGAACACAAATCTTACTACAAGCTTGTAGTTGGTTACAATATATTTTGAATTATTTTAACATAAACAGGCTATCTTATGTGCAAACTTAACTCGTGATGGTACTAATGACGGCATAACAACACTTAAAAATGCAGTATGCTGGTTTCTCAAGTCAATTAAAACTTCTCTTCGTCAAAACAATCTTCAACAATCTAGCTGCCTAGTAAGTCCGCTATTTCTATAGATATTCTCTTGATTGTAGAATATTCGATTTGTGATATCAAACTAACATTCAACAATCTCTATAATACCCAATTACACTTAATATCAGCTCACTAGTGACTAACTTCTCGAAGTAGTCTCTGGAGTTTTTGTGACAAGACGTGACTAGCGAAGTTGAACCATGTCGAGTGTGAAGCAGTTACATACCGATAACAATCAATGAGGTCACGCAATTATATCACGAGTTGACTGAATTAGAAATATCAATCGTTGGAAGCCGACTCAGTAATTTAAGCGTAGAGCGTTCACCGTGAAACTAGAAAGTCCTGGATTTGATCGCTGATGGGATTGTGGATGCGTGCTCCCAAAGAGTCATATACTAAGAAAAGATATATATCCAGTGCTTCGTTGTGGTTAATAGTTGCTAATTCTGACCAATTTGTGATATCAAGTCAATAATCTCCACAACAAACAATTGTAAAAATTCGATTCACTAGAATGCATTTTTATGCATTCCTACTCCATATTCGTAAATATATCTGACTACTAATCTACTCTGATCGTTATCTTTATTTCATTCTTAATGAAATTAACGAAAATGTGGTTAAAAGTTTGATACGAGACCAAATCGATGAACGCTACCCACTGTCAACAGTTAGTGGCCTGTTATGACATAGGTTTCTTTCAATTTAGCTTGTTATTGATCAATACAACAAGGAGTCGCGAGTTCACATTTTCGATGTGTTATTGGAGACAATTAATCTAAGAGGTAAAAACTTCAAGAGCTATTTTACAAAGGTTTATTCTATGTACACGGTTTGCATGACTATTTACTATTTTGTTACTATTGTCCTCGTACTACCTTAATTTCCAGCTTTTATTTAGACTATAAGCTGTTGTTATTGCATTTTCCATGCATAAATTAGAACCGTTCATTTGCCGACTATTTACTCCATTTTCCTGTTCTAAATGTCATCATTGTGTATTGATACTATTACTCTAATTGGTCTGTTGTGTGTTCTGGTTATGCACACATATAAAAAGTGTTTCAAGTATACTAAATATCTTTAGTCTGGTGAATCAATGTCTTGTGTTTTTACCCTATTTCGTCTGCGATGGCTGGTATCGGGCCGACTGTGTTGGGATAGCATGAAGGTCGAGTGCTAACGTTCATGGCCATTGCTCTTAGCAGAGTTATTATTTTGCTTCTCTGCTACGCAAATGATCAAGCGTTAGAACAAAACACGATGAATTTCATTTTAAAACTGAATAACCAAATAATGTTCTATCTTGGTCTTCACTTGTTTGACTGATTGAAATAAAATAAGTAGTATATATGTTAATTTACAGTTTGAGGATACACTGGATGCTTGTAGTGTACTGACATCTCATCCAATTTTCAAATATTCATATATCTATAAATCTTAAACTTTAAAATGCATCACTTCACTTCCTAAGTTTAGTTATATTATGCCAATAAAGTAATGACCTAGGAATTCTAAAAGCTTCATTAAAATACACTGACTGTCTATAATTATGCTCAATTGTCTGTTATGTATACATGTTCAAAGTAGTGCAATCCAACATGTTGTACATAACATACAAATGTAACAAATGTTTAAACTTGAAATGGCGACTAATAAAAATTACACTAATATGTACAGTACTCATCCACTAAATAAATGAACAAAAAAATGACTGTAATTTGATGCTGTGAAGATTATTGATTTGATATCACGAATTTGTTCGAATCAGACAACCATTAACCACAACAAAGCACTAAACAGATATCTTATCTTAGTATGGGACTCTTCAGGATCACGCATCCACAATCCCATCAGCGATCGAATCCAGGACCTTCTAGTTTCGCGGTGAACGCTTTACGATTAAATTACTGAGTTAGTCAATTCGCGATATAATTGTGTGACCTCATTGATTGTTATCGGTATGTAACTGCTTCACACTCGACATGGTTAAACTTCACTAGTCACATCTCACTTGAATTCCAGTGGTTACTTTGGGAAGTTAGCCACTAGTGAGCTGATATTGATTGTAAGTGCTAGGTGTGGCACTTAGAAAGCAACGAGAATAACTCTAATGCTAAAATTAGTCAGAATGTGTTCACACACTTTAAACAGATTTGTTAGATTTACTGATTGTACCGAAAGCATTCTTGCAAACACTGATTAACAAAAAGAATTTTTTCCAATTATTATCTTAAATCTAGTACTAAGTATACTTAAACTATGTCCCGACTGTCATTCTTTACAGTGAACTGTTTGTGGTATCCGATGTTCTTTGTGTGTTGACGATAGCAGGACAGATGAGACCAGTCTTTGCATATCGAAAGCCACAGAGCCTTATGCCAATCAGCACCACCTTTTATGCAGTTGTAAAAGATTATTTTGCTGGGAAAGGTCATGCTTACAACACGTCAGTGAGTGTAGTCCTGCTGTGCGCTTGTGTAACCTGACCTACTTCATCCGACGATGTTCCATGATTGTTGTCGTCGAGAGTTTGCTGATTTATGGTGGCAACATCGTATTAGTAATTATGAGACCCGAAAACATGTATTCGGATGCAATGATGGTAATTCAAACAATATCACCACCTTCAGAAACTTCTTCCAAATTCTAAGTTTCTCTTTACCGAATCATATTTTCTTACATCTTATCTCCGATCTTTTTTCCTTCCCACTAATACTAACTCTGTTACTACCTCTCCTACTCTGGGATTTGATCCAACAATTTAATCTCTATCTGCTAATTTGGGTATGACAACTTGAACTGATGTACACATGTACCAAGTTCGACGTTGTAACTGACTGACTGACTGACCACCTTGAAACACGGATTACGTTGACTTGATCATGTAATAAAAATGTCATTGCAGCACAACTATATGATATTGGTCTCTGTCAGTCCGTCATGGCTTTCTGATATGATTCCAAAATATGGTGCAACGATTTGACACCCTACTAGATATGTCTCAGAGTAGAAGACAGTGGCGATCCCTTTGCAGATTTTCTTTTTAAACGTTTTAAATGTCATGTAAATTTCTAAAAGTTGCTTTCTTAACACCATTTCAGTACTATAGAGAATACTTTTCGAAATGTCAAAATTAACTGTAATCATGTTAAAATACATTTTTGTTCTATCTCATCAAATCAACTTTCTGTATAAAGATGCTTATTTCTTTTATAACCTTTTCGTTATCTGTAATTAGGATAAGCTTGTATTTTACCGTCAGACTGACCAGTTTCAGTTCATTAAAAATCAACGGGAAAATACAAGCTTATCCTAATTACATATATGTGCCCGTTGCACAAGTGTGACTGTTTGGACATAGTACCCTAGTGGTGAACGCGGTGGCGTTTGGCACGAAGCGGGCTGAGTTCGAATTCTAGTGTGAACATCAACATTGGGATGCAGGTACATCCAGCCGATGAGTCCCAAATAGGACGAAACGCGCGTCCTGAATTCTGCTTGCCAGTCACAATCCAACTTAAATATTTAACTTTTCATTATCTATTTATCTACGTTAATCATTTTATTTCAGAGTTCATGTGTACTTCACCTAAATATTATTCGTGGTATATTTCAATCAACTAATTTAAATTATCATACAGATTGTTATTTACAAGAAGCATTAATTATTGCTTTGAATGGCTTAGAATGTCAGCTTCTACCAGTGAGTTTGTTATATAACGTTTACCAAAATACCCGAAATTTAGTGTTTAATTTTGACCTTTAACAGAGTATTGTTGAACAGAATGAAAGATTCAGTGGAGACTCAACTTCGAGATCAACAAGCTGGTTTTCGGAAGGATCGGTCGTGCACGGACCAAATCGCAACACTACGGATCATCGTTGAACAATCAATTGAATGGAACTCGCCCCTGTACATCAACTTCATTGATTATGAGAAGGCGTTTGATAGTGTAGATAGGAGAACACTATGGAAACTTCTTCGACACTACGGTGTACCAGAGAAACTCGTCAACATCATCCGGGACTCTTACAACGGAACACAGTGCAAAATTGTGCATGGAGGACAACTGACAACTGCATTTTCAGTGAGGACCGGAGTCAGACAAGGTTGCTTGCTGTCACCTTTTCTCTTCCTCCTAGTGGTCGACTGGATCATGAAGACCTCCACATCTGAGGGAATGTACGGGATTCAATGGACAAGTAGGATGCAACTCGATGATTTGGACTTCGCAGATGATCTAGCTCTTTTAGCACATACACACCAACAAATGCAAGCGAAGACAATCAGTGTAGCAACAACTTCAGCAGCAGTAGGGTTGAACATACATAAGGGTAAGAGCAAGATTCTCAAATACAACACAGGGAGCACCAACCCAATTCAACTTGATGGGGAAACTCTGGAAGAGGTGGATACCTTCACATATCTGGGGAGCATCATCGATGAAAAAGGAGGGTCTGATGCAGATGTAAAGACAAGGGTTGGCAAGGCAAGGGCAGCATTCCTGCAGTTGAAAAACATCTGGAACTCAAAACAAATATCAACTAACCTCAAAGTCAGACTCTTCAATTCGAACGTGAAGACAGTCCTGCTGTATGGAGCTGAAACCTGGAGAATTACTGCAAACATCCTCAGACGGATACAGGTATTTATAAACAACTGCCTACGCAAGATACTGAATGTCCGTTGGCCGGAAACCATCAGCAACAACTTACTATGGGAGAGGACAAACCAACTTCCAGCCGAAGAGGAAATTAGGAAAAGACGGTGGAAATGGATAGGACATACACTACGCAAACCATCAGACTGCATCACAAGACAGGCATTGACATGGAATCCTGCTGGGAAACGGAAAAGAGGAAGGCCAAAGAACACGCTGCGTCGAGAATTGGAAGCAGACATTAAAAGGATGAGCAGCAACTGGAAACAACTGGAAAGGATTGCTCAGGACAGAGTTAAATGGAGAACACTGGTGAGCGGCCTATGCTCCTCAGCGAGGAGTAACGGGCAGTAAGTAAGTAAGTAAGTTTGACCTACAGTATTTACGTGAAGGCTAGACGATATTATTGGAATGTACCCTAACCTGTAATAAGTGAGGTGGGTTTCGAACAGATAACCTACTAGTTGACAGTCGAATACTACTAAGGTGACATATTCATACATTGATCTATCTGGACGATTATATCTCTCTAAATGTTACTTTAAAATAAGTGACTGGTATATCTTTGATTTGGACGATCGTTGTGGCAAATGTTGACTAATTAACATGGGATCGACTGACTAATACTATAATCAGATATCTTAACACTCTGAGTCAAATGGTTTAGCTGAGAAGCTTTCATTGTTATCCTAGGTAGTATCATCAGCCCCTGATTTATGTAGAAGTGGAATGTACTGCTACTTCATGGGTGCTATAATATTAGTTTGTTCTGTTGCCATCGTTTCTGATCAATTGCCCTCTTAGACTTTTTATCTTCATTTGTTTGTGTATTCTTGTCTGTTGTCTTTATGGTTGACCTCTATCCATGTCATCGATTGGCCTCTTCCGAACTGGTTCTTATGTTGGATCTTTATCAGTGTCTACTAACTTCTACTTTATTAGAATGTTATGGTCCTGTAAATTTTCTGACATTCCTAGAAATTCCTCAATCCAAAACTTCGACGCCTCCTTAATTAGATTAAAGTTCTTGGTTTTCTTCGTACATTGATATTATTAAAAACATGTCTGCCGATTAATCAAAAAAACAAGCGAAATCGCTTTTGAAACATAAGTATACAGGAATCCCAGCCACATGGATCAAACAAATAACTACATTGAAAAAACCTAACAGCACACCGAAGGGGCTGTGTAATGAAGTGTTCAGAAGAACCCAAACTTACTATAATATTCTCAGTACAAGAAAAACTCATGCTATATTTATCGTCCGTATGAATGGTTAATCCAGTAATGTCATCAAGAGGTGTTTTGTAGCTCGACAGACTTTCCTAAAATCAACCCTAGAAACTAAAAAAGTGAATCATTCTACCATACATAAGAAATACCATTACATGGAATTGGGGACCATTTTGAATCGATGTCGCTCACTATCTAATACAATTACTACACACTACATTGAAATCGAAAAACAGAGAGGCGAAAAACAACAAATGCAACATCATATACAAAACAAACTATGGGAAACATTACATTCGACAAATTTACAGCCCCTTTCAGATATATCTACAGAGACGTAAATCAGAAGTGAGGAGACAGATGCGTTATTATTAGTATCCATGAGCGATTAATGACACGAATGTGACTGGGTAAACGTCAAAGTTCTGAATTATGGCGATTCTAAGAATGTCGGATTTTCCGGTACCATAGTATGCAGATCATTTAAGAATCAGTAGACATATAGTGTGACTCAGAACCATATCTACAAATCTTTGAGGTGGTGGTGAAAGTTTGTAGTTCAGGCTAATAGTTATGGCTAAATCCTATTCTTTGTACTGCTGTTTTTATCAACAACCAGTCAAATTCACATTCACTCATAGAGAATTTCCCATAACTCACTTCGTAACGATGTATTCATCTAAACAGTCATCTATTATTATCGTGCACTGACTAATTTCAAGTTCTTAGTGATAAGTTGTAGTGACCAGTAGAGTTTAGTCGCATCCAGCCTGTGATTATGGATGAAGTCATACAAAATATCATGAATTAACTGAAGCTAAAAATATTACAACTTGTTATGACGTGAGTAAGGAAGGAAGGAGGATTTGGTTGGTTGTAGCGGACGTTAATGGAGTGTGCCTAGTTGTTAATGCATTACTGACCTAAGCCCACTCTTCCCACCCAGGCCGACAACAGAAGAACCAGAATTGGGAACCGAAAAAACAACGGAGAACGTATCGTATTTTAATCATGCCTTTATATATATACATAAAATCAGACAACACAGTAACCCAATCACAAATCTCACATTGATACAGAACAAGGGAAAGAGTGGCAGCGAATGGGTACAACTTGTACACAATTAAGCAACTATAGTTCATAGTAATAAACATTATACTAAGCGTAAATATACTAAACGAGAGGACCAGGAAAAATGAACGTAACAGTTATAGAAATGAAATGATTACATTGTCCACAGCTATAATAATTGAAATAATGTTCTAAAACACAGCCCTCGAAGATAGTCAGTCTTCATTAGGTGCCCGGCATATCACAACTAGATTCTGATTAAGTGATCTGAAGATTCAGCGCTCACTACAAGACCTGAATATTCCATGTTAATTTCTTGATTGAATCACTGACGTACATTGTCACTAATGAATCCTATAAAATGACGAAATAGATTTTCACCTGATTTTCAATGGTTGTCTGATTAAAGCCACATCATGATATATATTTTTTATAGATTAGAATGTTTTTACCATATTTTTTCGCTTGTTTTTTCTTAAATCTTCTACGCAGATAAGAAATGCCTCTATGTTATTTTATAGTACGATAATTCAACGTATCTTTGGTGTTAACCGATCGAAAGCAATTAAAAGTCGAAAGAATTGGTTAGTATTACGTTGTTGTGCATGTGTGTGTGTACTTCAAATTCCATGTTCATTGTATTTAATAATAATGATCGGTTTTCGGTTCAAAAATTTTCAGCTGTACAAAATATTAGGATGATCCTAAGTGCTATTAAACATGTGTAGGTGGTTATCACTTCCTGTTCGGACACATCATAAAAGGATTCACTTGAGGTAATTAATAATCAATTATAGATTAGGTATGATGTCGTTGACTTGAGAGCCTAACCGCAGAATCAAGCGACAAATCCTTAAGGCCAATCACATATGACTTTTTAGAGAGTAATTTTGAATGAATTAGATCTGTTCTTTTTAAAGGTCCTACCAACTAACGTAAATCTATGAGATAATGTGAATTGTACACATTAACACCATTCGTTTCTAACCTCGTTCATCCAAATGTTGGTAGACAACGTGGTAATTGTGTGATGAGAACATTTTACTTCCATTACCCTTCTGTACAATCAGCAGCACAATATCATCTTAGTACCTTAATTTCTTAATTTCAGTTTTACACCTCTCTACACAACCTACCCAACACATTACGACCTAAAAGATTAATCATATGAAACATTTAATGTAACTATCACTAACTCTGAGAGATATTAAATATGATGTACTGACTTCGAAGCTGAATACCATATTAAAAGTTTCTATTTGTCTAAATTAGAATACATGTAAGTGGACAATAATATTTTTAACTAGAGCTTCATCTGACTAATATATATTGTTATATTCATATGCATATATTAGAAAACATCAAATCAATCATATCGATTTCGTAAATTAATGATGACAATGAAATGGAATAAGCAACTAATCGTAATACTTTTCAACGAATCCATTATCTAACCAAGCAACTATATAAGTGGAGATAATTAAATTCATTACACTTCAAAGAGACTATAGAAAATGTTGGCATAGCAGGCGTCACAAAAACCTCAACATAGCTTCCAGAACGCTTGAAGAAGCCAGAGACATTCCATACAATCACTGATCGACAGAACTTTCCAAAATTTCGACGTGGCGTGTCCTGACTGAATAATGGCTGGAACTTCTTGTTCCGGGTCGGATGGATTATAATGATGAGTTTATTGTTACAGAAAACTATAAGTATACGAATACTTTATGAATGGAATATATTTGTAAGTAATCTCAGCGGAAGAAATTAAAGAAAAATTCCAACGTTTCGCTTGGCAATCTGGTCCGAGCTTCATCAAGGAAATAACCAAGATCAAAATTATCGAATATAAATGTAAATAAGAGGTCAAATTTGAATTATGAATATCCAATCGTATACAGGGTATGAACATGTTATATGAGACATTGTAAGTGAAATAATGTTAAAATTGTTGTGGATGAAGGGAGGTGTGCACTTTATGTGTAGTTTTTCATGTTTCAATCATATGCACACATATACTGCTATGAGTTATGTTCACGGATGGGGTAGACAATCTGAAGTAAGGCTTGCTATTAAATCATGATAGAAGTAAATCAATGTAATGACAATTATGAGACAAAGGTTGGGTGTATATTCGCAAATTGGTAACACGATGAAACTGTTTACTCAGGTGTAAACAATTCTAAAATAAATCAATAAAATGAAATTGCGTTGGAAGTTGGAGTAGTAGATGTTTGAATTCATTTTTTAATCATTAGGTGCCATGGTGCAGCTAACAGTACTCCATCTCGTCGGTTTATATTATTCGGATTTGCCCATTTGTGTAGGGCCTCAGATATTATCCTTTCTTTACAGGAATTAAAACCTTTTTGAAGGATTTTAATCCCATCAAAGTTGATACTGTGTCCTGATTCCATTGAATGTAATGCTATTGCCGACTTATTCTCAAGTTTTCGTATATCTTCAGAGGACTTGGGAATATGCCTCGAACAAATTATATGTTCCTTCACCCTTACATTCAATTGTCTTGATGTTTCTCCTACGTACAAAGCATTGCATTCATTACATTTACTCTCATAGTCACAGTTCATCTGTTCCTCTTTTGGTACTCTATCCTTGATATTTACAAGTGTAGAGCCAAGTGTATTGTTTGTTCCAAAGAAAACACGTATGCCATGTTTATTTAAAATTCTTCTAATCTCTTCAGATGTTCCATTTCTGTATGGCACAACCACAGTGTCAATCCATTCTTTCGGTTTGCCTTTTTCATTACGTTTCTCTTTAAGTATTTTCTTGACAAAGCTCTTGGGGTAGTTGTTCATCATTAGTGTAGACAATACTTAGTTAAATTCAGTTTCTTGGTCTTTATTATATGTAACTAGTTGATGGATTCTGTTTATCAGGTTCCCAACAACTGTCACTTTCGTTGATTTGGCATGAGCTGATTTATAGTCTAGGTATTTTCCAGAATATGTTGGTTTTCGAAAAATATTAATCTTAAGACGGTTATCCCGTTTCCTTTCGACTAGACAGTCGAGGAAGGATAATTTATGATCGATAGTCTCGATTTCCCTAGTGAATTTGATGTTATTGGAAATACTGTTGGCCTTTTCAAAAAGTTCATTTAATGCGTCTCGTTTCGTAATAATGAAAGTGTCGTCTACGTATCTTAGCCAAAGTTTCGGCAGATAGACACATTTTGAGAGTGCACTTGTTTCCAGTGAATGCATAAATAAATTAGCAACTATTGGAGACACAGGAGATCCCATCGCTACACCTGTTTGTTTATAGAGGTCTCCTCTAAACTTAAGCAATGTATAATTTAAGCATAATAATTTCATGAGGATTTAAAGGACAACCTAGACTTAAGTCATTGTCTGTAAGTAAGTATTCATTTATAATATCTAACGAATTGTTAATGGGGACATTAGTGAATAAAGAGCAAACTTCAAAACTTGCCAATACTTCATCTTCTTCTAAATGTATGTTTGTAATCTTGTTCTTGGAGAGATTAGAGATGTTCGGCTACTGGTGTAATAAGGTAGAGGATGATGATGTTCTATCCTTGATTATTCCAATAGAAATAAAAACAAGTGTATCTGATTTTTTCAAACATGAGGAATATTTTTACGACCAATGCTCAAAGAAACGTAAAATTAAAACATTTGAACAAATGCTTCTACACACATTGAAACGGAATAATAATAAACAGAATGAGAACATTTCAAAAAGCCTAGATCTCAGCAAAGTGGTGCTGAATCTTTCAGATAGAATCCTTAATGAACATGAAATTTCACTACTTAAGAAGGGTCTCAATTTCAACATGAGCAGACCACTTCATTTTGTATCTATCAGTTCAACTGCTCCTATGGAGCAAGTTACATTGGTAGATGCTCAAGGAATTTACTCCTCCATGCCCGAGAGCACCTTCCATTTGGTTAACCAAAGGAGTTGTCAGAAATATCAACAGCTCAATACTAGCTCACCTAATCGAAACAGGTCATACGGCGAGCATAGATCAGTCATTTAAAATAGTATTCTGTGTCAACAGCTATCTGCCAAGATCGGTTAGACTCAAAGTCCTTAAAACGGCAGAAGCGATAGCTATACGGATCATGAGGCCAGAACTATGCATACAGAAGAAGTACGTTCAACCCCTTCTCCTGCCATGGCCGACGCAAGATCCGTTAAACCATTCTCCAATTTAATCACACGACGATTTAAATTTAGTAATGCATATGTGTCTTTCCCTCTTCATATGTGTATTTGTACCCTGTCCAAATACTACTCTCTTTGTTCACATATATGCATATTTATTATTATTATTATTACTATTATTATTATTATTATTATTATTATTATTATTATTATTATTATTAATGTTATTAATCAAGATACACAGAATGAATTTGAATATCACTCAATCTTCTTTCCTAATTTTATTGACCTTACAACATCTTAAGACCGATCAAATGAACTGATTATAATTTTTTCTATTATTGTTATTGACGAATTTTGATTATCACTTACTCCATTTTGTAATTTCTTACCTATTCGGTTACATTTTAAATAGCATTCAGCCTTTGTCTAATCACATTTTGTCACTACCCCATCTCCTAGGTCACCCATATACAGAGACACCTATACATATATATTGGATTAATAAGCTTGTTGTTCATTTCAATTGTCGTTTGCGTTTCACAAGTTACATGATAATGATTATTTCAACATTAACATTCGTATTTTACAAATAATCTGAAGAGACAAAATTAATATCTAAATTATCCTTTATATTTAAATGATGTTATACTCGCCTCAGAACTGGCTATTTTTGTCACTGATAATTTTGAACTAATAAATGTAGAACCTGATGAGCATTTATCGAAAAGAATATTCTTCGTTCAAACGTCTTTGTTATTTTAGAATTGTTTACACCTGAGTAAACAGTTTCATCGTGTTACCAATTTGCGAATATACACCCAACCTTTGTCTCATAATTGTCATTACATTGATTTACTTCTATCATGATTTAATAGCAAGCCTTACTTCAGATTGTCTACCCCATCCGTGAACATAACTCATAGCATATGATTGAACCATGGAAAATACACATAAAGTGCACACCTCCCTTCATCCACAACAATTTTAACATTATTTCACTTACAATGTCTCATATAACATGTTCATACCCTGTATACGATTGGATATTCATAATTCAAATTTGACCTCTTATTTACATTTATATTCGATAATTTTGATCTTGGTTATTTCCTTGATGAAGCTCGGACCAGATTGCCAAGCGAAACGTTGGAATTTTTCTTTAATTTCTTCCGCTGAGATTACTTACAAATATATTCCATTCATAAAGTATTCGTATACTTATAGTTTTCTGTAACAATAAACTCATCATTATAATCCATCCGACCCGGAACAAGAAGTTCCAGCCATTATTCAGTCAGGACACGCCACGTCGAAATTTTGGAAAGTTCTGTCGATCAGTGATTGTATGGAATGTCTCTGGCTTCTTCAAGCGTTCTGGAAGCTTTGTTGAGGTTTCTACGGTGCCTTCCAATACACAGGGATATGTTGATGAACAGATAAACTTTTTTTTATCATTAGTTAATGAAATTTTGTATTTCATATTATCTGATAAATATATGGCCAAAAGTGTAATGTATCTCTTGTGATCTAATTGAATAAATTTGCTAACTAGATTTTTTGTGATTTCTACTTTATGTTGGAGAGACTTAGTTTCACTAAGCCTGCATCCAATGTTTGACATTGCTAACTTCAGTCGATTTACGATATGTTACTGAATTTTACCTATCGCTATTGGTGAACAACTGCTACACACCCGACATTGTTGTACTACATCGGTTATAGCTTTTCAGTAAAGCTGCTAAACTTTTGTTAACAAATTAGCTTAGGTTCAAATGAGACTAATTGTCTCATGCATAGTATTTTCTTAATTGTTTTTCTGTTCACTTAGTGGGACAAATGTTGTTTATCATACTGTAATTTCCATGGAATATTTTGTTAACGTGACTTATAGTTACGACGACCGAACGTTAATAATGTGACCAATCACAGGCTAGTCATATGTTTTAGGGTCATCATGCATGATTTAATCAAGCATGAGGGTGATTCCAAATAGTACTGTCACGCTCAACCTGTTGATAAGTATTTTTAATCCCTACGAAGTTGTGAAGTATTTATAAGATGTAGGACTATTGCATATGATACTTATTTATGATTGTGGAACTGAAATGACTGTTTTTAATTACCCGAAATTGAGAAATGGAGTAGTGTTTCGTTGCAACTGTTGCCCAAATGTTTCGATTAGATCGGATATTAAAGTTATTTTAGGTTTAAGTTCGTAACACGGGTGTACATTCTGTCTCAGAGATTGCAATGTTCATCCCAATACTGCTATCCACAGTTTACAGTAGTTTATTGATTACATAATACACTTGGCACGTTGTAATTTCATTTTTTGCATATGAAAATCAGTTATTTTTTTATATCCTTTTATGATTGGCTTGTTCTTTCCAAGGTCAAGTGTTGTACGTTCGTTCATCGGAACTATATGTCGGGTTTACCGAAGATTTCATTTTAAGCAATAATTCTCATTGTTTTCGTGTTTTTCATCCAGTATATCAGACTACGATACACTATACATATTCATATTATAAAGTTACGGATAACTCCAACTGTCTTTTAATAACAATAATACAAGTATGTTTGGAATGTGTTTCTCGTTCTCTAAATGCAAACTGTTACTTCAGGACAGGTCTTCATCAACATCTGAGCTAACGATTAAATGAAGTAGTTGAGCACACCAACCACTTCACTCATCTTGGAAGTTTGATCAATCCTGATGGGTTGGTGTCTGACAAAAGCTCATTTGGCTTTTACCAACTTTCGTCATCCATGGGGTAGGCGAGATATTCGTCTCTCAACGGAAGGATGAGTATACTGAGCAGCAGTTCTCTCTTTCTTACTGTATGGATGTTAGACTTGACAATTAAGAATAAACGACACTCGTAGGTTATTGGTATTTAACCATCGATGTCTTCGAAACATCGCTTGCATTTAATAGAATCATCGAGTAAGCAATAGCTAGGTTAGACCCTGGGTATTAGGGGAAGGTGGTAAATCAGCCAATGAGGATGTAAATCTTCACTCACTGAGGTAATTGGGACATGTGCCGCATATGCCTAACCACCGTCTACTTCGACGAGCGACGATGACTGATATAGGAGTTGAATGAGAGGAAACTAGAGGCGGCCAAACCAATCAGTCCATGAAGTCACTGACTGCCGGTTTGAGATATGTCTGCAAATTCAGGCTACTTAGATAGGGTCCACACTAATACTGTAACCAGTGGTTTGAAATTTTTGGTGATATAGCTCAGAATCAGTTTCAATGGCGCAGGTGCATCCACTTATTGTCCTCCCTTAAATCGTGTGCTTAAAGTTATTTTATATCTTTCTTTTCATGCATAAATTCTTCCTGAACCACGTTCTCTGTGTCCACTCTTTTTTGTTTTCGTTATTATTATCATAAAAGTAATCTCCACTGACTTCATATTAATCTTGCTATGCTTTTTAGGTACGGCAACTTGGACTGAAGCATGAATCTATCAGGTTGTGTATTGTCCGTGCATACATACAACTCCAACCACTTGAAGTGAAATTTTTTTAATTAAAATTACTTTATAGTATACGATACTCATCTAGATAAATTAATGAGCAAATGATTGAATATCCTAAGCATAGAACATACTTAGTGAACATTAGAACCGTTGTGAACTACTTCAACTGTTTTGTTATCATGTCTACATATTTATTTTTGTTTCTTCTTCCAGCTTATCAACATCAACATTTTTCAAACGTTATCCAAAGTTGGAGCATTATCTGGTTGATACTTTTACGTGGTACTCTAAGAATGCAAAGTATGATTACTTATATTAAATAAGATTATTATTTTGATCTTAATTTGATATGATGAATCGATCTGAGTTAGACAACCATTGCAAACTAGAAAGTATTGGACAACTGTTTCGTCCTAGTATGGAACCCTTTAATAGTGAGCATCCACAAACCTACCATGGAATCCAGCCTAAGACTTTCAGGTTCTACTACGAACTGTCAACCGTTAGATTTCTTACTCGGCATTTGACTGTTGATATTTCTAACTTAATCATTTCGAGATATATTTGCGCGACGTCATCAATTGTCATCGGTGAGTAATTACCTCACACCCGACGTCGTTAAAGTGTATTTCTTCTACCAAAAATTGAATGTGTACATGTGATTTATATTTATTGACGTGAAAATTATATCTTTAGTATTCATCAATTAGTTGATTTCCTTTTTGTATATACTCCACAGCATTCCACATGCAAGTTATTTCAAGTTGTACAGTTTACTTTATTTAATAACACATCTTCTACCGCCTACTGAAGTTTCTGAAATTGATAAAACATTATACAAACTACTTATAAGGTAAGTTGTAAATAGTTATCATGATATTAATTTGAAATAATGCACCCAGTGTTAAAACATTCTATTCAGAGCGGGAATGATAGTTGACTCAATTGTGGCTAATGTCATGGTCGGGTCAAATTTTACTAAACCTGTTTCACAAATGTTGATCTCTAGTCCGAGTAATTCGATTTCATATGTATTATGTTTTTATGTCAAGTAGTTGTAGGTAGTTGGTAGAAGATCATCGTATTACATTCCTTCTTAGTTGGCACCCTCCATTCAGGTGTTCTTATTCTCTTATGAAAATTGCTCCTCTCTATTGAACCTTAATACACAACACTTGGCTATTCATGCCTGACAAACAGTACAATAGTGTTAAGCGTTCAAGTATCAGTATAAACATCAATACTGGAATGCAGATACATCCAGGTATTGATTCAAAACAAAATGTAAATCAGATCATGAATTTCAATACTAATTACAACTTGACAACTATTACCAACAATATTTGTTGGTAGTAAAGTGCTTTGCCAATATCACTGTACTGATAACAAGTAGAAGTTGTTGTCTCTATTAATTTGTTATCAAAACATTTGTAAGTGAGAGTTTAGTTGTTTGAAAAGTCACTGTAGTTTTTTTTCATTATGATGTTTATAGCAATTCAGTTTACAATGTTGTATTTAAAATTAGTCCTCTACTCAATTCTACGTTGAGTAGTACCGTTAATAAACACAATGGATGCATTTGGAACTAGTACAGAAAAGATATTGAGAGGTGCATAAGTTCAATATCAAACAATACAAGAGTTTTCTTATTGATATATATATGGTTCCATATTAGCTACTTATAATGCAAACTTCAACTTATGAGGTATTTAAGTTTCTAAAACGATGTATCAGACACTTGGTGATAAATAATGAACTTTCTATACATTAGTAATAATTCGTAGAAAACATACAACAAATAATTGAACATAATAAGTTATGTCTACGGATAAAATGTTGTCTTTAATCGTAATCATGGGTAAGAACTCATCTAGATAATAAGTAAAGTTCTGGAATCTACTGTAAATAGTAAAAAACTGAAGAACTAATTAAGATGAACTTGTATCTTCCACTTCATTTGTTATGCACTAAGGCTGGTCAGTCTCTGTTGCTATATGTGTGACTGTCTGGATCCAGTAGCCTAGTGGTTAACTAGGTGACGTTTGACACGAAACGGACTGAGTTCGAGTCTCGGTGTGAACATCAACATAGAGATGCAGGTACATCCAGCTGACGAGTCTGAAATAGAGCGAAATGCGCGTCCTGGATTCCGCTTACCAGTCACAATCCAACTTAAACAATGCTTCTTCAGAACTAATGTTTACAATTTCAGATAAGTAATGTTTTAATTTTAGCTACCTCTCATAGTTAAACATAAATGAAACTGCATAATACAATATCAGTGTGACCAAGCGAATGAGAATAAGTCAAAAGGAGAATGTACAAACAAATTTGATATGATGTCTAGCGTATTCTAGTTTTTAGTAGCCTCACCCCCCATGTTATATGTTCACGATTTAGGAACTTAATGCATATGAAAAAAGAACTCAATTTTTAACTCTGAATAGTTGCTTAGAATGAATCTAGATGTCTTCTGATTACCTAAGTATGAAATAAAGATGGAATTTTGTTGTGTGTATTCCCCACAAACTGATTTCGGTTGGATACCAAATGAAAACAAATTAGCATTAGACCGTTTTTCGTCTTAGCATGGGACTCCCAGCAGTGCGAACCCTTAATTCTATCATTGAACGGAACCTAGAACCTTCAGGTTGAGCGGCGAACGCCTAACCACCAATACCACGGGACCAGCTGGTATCCAGTAGTAAAATTTCCACTTCAGTAGATTTGTGATATAGTTCTACTATCAATCACTGCCACTGATAATAACTCCCTCATTCCGGAAGGGAGGATTCTACTATTGGATACTGACTCAGTTATGTTATTGGTTATGCGTTCAACGGGAGACCTGAAGGTTCTAAGTTTGATTTCGTAGTGGATTCGATGATGGGTAGCACTTAATAATTCTATACTAAGATGAAACAACTGTTTCAGTCCTACCTGGTTTTTAATAATGCCAAACCTAAGTCAGTTAGTGAAGAATACAAACAACAAAATTAAATGTTAATCTATACAGAACCACCCTTTACCTCAACGACTAATAAAACTAATTTTTATCTATGATTTCTTTATATCTTTCTTTCAGTTGTTCATTTAATTGTGATATACGTATACGTAAAATGGGTTCATTAGCTTTAACTTCAATAATACATCCAAATTTTATCATGATTACATTGAATCATTTATTGGATCTTATGGAATTAGTTCAGAAATCAATATTAATCAATCAATTATACAATAATCAATTGAATATACTACATTGTTTACTTTTACAAGTAATTTATGGAATAATTTTCAATGTATAAATTCATTTATCAATTTGAAATGAATAAGACTAACTATATAATCTATAAAATATTATGCTCCAAAAAAGAATGAAGTAGATCTACAAAACTTTGACGTTGAATGTATGGAAGGATACATGAATGAGGAATCTTAGGGGGGTGCGCCCTGCTGAGGAGTTCCACACTATAATGAAACAGCTGTCCAGTGTTTCCTGGTTTTCAATGGTACCCTGCCAATATCAATCTGTGATATATTCAATCAAATAGAATATATTTGTTAATAATCTCAGCTAGTGAAATTAAAGAAATTCCAAAACGTTACACTCAGCAAGTTGGTCGAAACCTCTTCAAGAAAATGACTAAAATCAAAAATAATTGAATATAAATGTAAATAAGAGGTCAAATTTCATTATTCATGTTCAATCCGTAATTAGAGTATGAAGTTATTTTTACATGAGTCATTATAAGTAGTAAAGTAACTAGTGTTGAAATGTTGTGAATGAAGGAAGTTACATGTTGAAATCATTTGTGTACCCTTGTTTTGACGAGAAGAAAGGAAGGTTTTGGGTGGGTGTATCGAATGCCAATGGAGTGTACCTAGTTGATAATGCGCAACTGACCTAAGCCCACTCACCCCCCCCCAGGCTGACAATAGAAGAACCAGTATTGAGAACCTGAGAACTGAGAACGTATTGTATTTTAACCGTGCCTTTATATATACATAAAACCAGACCACATGGTAAACCAATCACAAATCTAACATTGATACAGAACAAAGGAAATAGTGGCAGTGAATGGGTACAACTTGTACACAATTAAGCAACTGTAGTTCATAGTAATAAAACAATACACTAAGAGTAAATATACTAAACGGGAGGACCGGGTAAGGGGAACATAACAGTCACAAAAACGAAATGATTACATTGTCCACAGTTATAATAATTGAAATAAAGTTCTAAAGCACAGTCCTCGAAGATGGTCAATCTTCATTAGGTGCCCGGCATATCAACCCTGAATTATGTTCACGTAAATAAGAATAGACAATCTAAGCATTGACGCGTTAAACCATTGAGATTTAAGTAAGAGTAAATGAATGTGGTGATAATTCTGGGCCAAAGGATGAATGTATATTTGCATATGGTAACACGTTTAATTGTACAATTAAGCTAAATAATTATCAATACAATCAATAAATAATTGAAATAGGTTTGAATGTTGGAGTAGTAGATAATCTTTGAATTTTCTTTTAATCATTAGTTGCCATGGTGCAGCTAACAGTACTTCATTTCGTTGGTTTACATTAATGGAATTTGTACATATGTGTAGGGCTTCAGATGTTACTGTTTCTTTATAAGGATTAAAACCATTTTGAAGGATTTTAGTTCCATCGAAATTGACGCTGTAACCTGTTTCCATTGAATGTAATGCTATTGTCAACTTATTTTCAAGTCGTCTTAGATCTTCGTCGACGGGGGTTAGAAATATGCTGGTAACAAAATATATGTTCCTTCACTCTTACATTCAAATGTCGTGATGTTTCCCCTATGTATATAGCATTACATTCGTTACATTTGATCTAATAGACACGCACAGAAAGTTTCTATGCCAAATCAAAGCAATTCATTCGGTCTTTTACCTAGAACATATTCTCAACTCAATACATTTGAATGGTTTAGCAACATATCAGATATGTATAGCCGAAATGAGTAGATTTTTGTTTTTTCTATATGCTGAATGTAATACACAGAATTTATTTCTGATTTCCTTTATCATCATTTTCATTTACATTAAATAATTGTGTTCTCAAGTGATCAGTAGATGTTAGACTAATTCCGACTAGCAGTTAAACTACTCGATTAGATTCGAATGATATGGTTGCCTAATTTATGTAGCCACATCATTCAATGACTTCGTAGTCTGACCCACACTAACTGTGGTGGTCAGGTTTCCCTGCTCTTTTAATACGTGATATATAAGAGGCACTCCTATTAAATAGCAAATTATATTAAAATGATAGCAAAAAAGTCACAAATAGATAGCAACTACACCACATCATGCATTGTATCCACCGCTTAAATCGATTGCATTCATGAATGATGTTGGTTTTGGAGGGTTGGAATTTTTTATTCAACTTCCAGTGACCCAATAATCACAGTGTAACTTCGTTAGGGCTTAGTGTATTTACACTAATCCTAGATATCAAATAAAATCAAGTTTAATAGCGTGACATACAATGATGTAAATACAATCAACAGACTGAGTGAAAAAATTACACAAATCAATCAATTAGTCATTTTTTTTTTCATTTATAATTCAGATAATTAAACCCTACGTTCATTGCTAATCAATAAAATTGTTACTGATATAATCAAATAACATCTGTCCAGCCAATCAGAATTTAGTTTGTTTAACCGCATAGTAAATACAGTATTCTCGTATATTTGGTTTTCAGCAACTATGTTTTATGCAGGAGTGTGTAAGTAGATAGAACATGTAAGTTTACATGACCAAATCACAAAGTCTATTAACACGAATGAATAAAGAATTTCTCATAGAAAATTGATGTAAATGAAAAATTTTTCATCAGTTTTAATAGTCTAAACAGTTTGACTTGAAATTAGAATAAGCTAAACAAAATGGAACTAAGCTATATTACTCTAAGATTTCTCTTGAATGTACTTATACACTAATATAGAGGAGAGTGTGTTAACCACACTTGAATTACCTCAACGTTTGATAATGTATGGTAGTGTATGTATAAAGACTAAATGATAATACAATAAAATAAAGGCTACTGAATAATAACATTTAAGTTAACTAGAATATATTTGGATATTCGCGTTGATTCGTTATGGACTGAAATTGATCAGTCTCTGTTGCCACAATTCAAGTTAAACAATACTTGTGAACTATCTCTATATCGAGGCAATCAGCTCAGGATGCACATATGGCAACAGACACCGATCAATCTCAGTCCATGACAAATCAACGGGAGGATCCAATTACATTCTAATTGTATATACGTATTTTTAATAGAGCAAGGACAAAGTATGTATACGTACCCATTGCACAAATGTGACTGTCTGGACTCAGTAGCCTAGTGGTGAACGAGGTGGCATTTGTCATAAAACGAACTGAGTTCCAGTGTGAACATTAACACTTGGATGTAGGTACATCCAGCTGATGAGTCTCAAATATGACGAAATGCGCATCCTCGATTCCGCTTGCCAGTCACAATCCAACTCAAACAATACTTCTTTAAGCTAATGGAGATGAAAAGGTATATGCGACTGGTAGCAATTATTCTATGATAAAATGTCTTGCACTCTTTATTCAACCATCAGTAATGTAATTGTATATTACATTTACAAATGATTCTAAACGGTCTTATCAGTAAATCGATGCAGCGATTTAAGGTATCAACGACATGATAAAATCAGACATTGTAATTTAGACGTTACTAGATGATTATTATTTCAATAAATTACTTATGATTTGAATTTTATATCACAGGTCGATCTGGATTAGACAACCATTGAAAATCAGGAACTGTTACCGGACAGTTGTTTTGTATTAGTATGAAACCCTTCAGCAATTTATGATATATGTGTGCCATCTCATTCATTTCGATCAATAGGTAATTGCCTCACAGCTAACATAGTCGATTGGTCACATCTCATGAGAACTCTACGAATTACCTTCTAAAGTTAATTACTAGTAGGCAGATTTGGTTAAATTTTGCAAAAGACCCAAAGATAACAGAAATCATGACATATTGATTTACATTCCATATTATTATCAGTAAACATTTACCGTCGTTTCGCTTTCATATTCTGACATTTTGTTATGTGTTTTAAGTGTTATATCAATCAAATCAATGCCTGTTACCTGTCGTGGAGCATAGACTGCCGACCAGGATTCTCTAACCAACTCTTCCCTGAACTAAATAATACTATGTAAAAACCTCTTTTGTGTGATAAATAATGGGTTACAGTAGTTTTTTGAACTTTACACAAAAACAATTCTCACAGGATCATCTCTGACTAGGAGGCATAGTATACGTTTATTGTGATATTATATACTAACTGTTTAAATTGATGAAATGATGTTTACAAAATCATTATGATGGCAGGGTACCATTGAAAACCAGGGAGCACTGGACAGCTGCTTCGTTTTAGTATGGAACTCCTCAGCAGTGCGCACCCCAGATCCCGTACCAGGGGCTTCAGGTTGACACGAACGCCTAACCATCTTCACCACTGGGTCGGCATCCAATACTAGAGTTCCCAGTTCCATCCAATCAAATAAAATAACCAATCTGCATAAAAATAACCATCCCAAAATCATTATGATTTGAAGAGAATAATGTCGAACACTTATTTACTTTCAGGTGTATGCATTATTGTATTCTCGAATGGATATTCATGGTAGTGTTAATCTGCCTAGTGATACTATTTCAACTGTATTATATCTTTCAAAGTCGAATTATACAACAATTATAAATCGTTTAAAAGTATCATTCTCTTGGTTATTGAATAATTCAATGTATGTAACATGTCCAATAATAAAACAATTGTATATGAAAATATTACATTGTGAATATGATAATGATCAGATTATTCAAATTGAAACTAATCAAATTAGTCTCGAATATGAATATTTAGAAGTGTATATTAATGTGTTGATTGATCGTGCATTAAACAATGCTGAAAGTCATCCAAGTACTATTGATACTACATATCAATTAAAAATAGTAGAATGGATGAAGTCAATTAATGCAATGAATGTAAGTTGTCTCTTTTTATCTATAAACTATGAATTTTCGATTGACACTCCATATTATGCTTCATTCTCGCCAATGAAATAGCTACAAACTATTATTTCTTTACTTTTAGTGTTGAATAGTTCTTTAGAGGCGATCATACATCGCTCCAATACTATTAGCCTGTACATCTATTAATTTATCATAATTTGATATTGTAGACACTGATAAATTTCAATTTGGTATGACAAAATAGTTCGAACTAAATGTCTGTTGAAAACTAAGAAGTACTTTACAGTTGTTTTGTCCTTGTATGGGACTATTAAACACTTCCTGTACACGATCCAATCAGAGAATTGAGACCAGGACCTTTAGGCATCACAATAAATGCTTGATTATTAGACCACTGACTTAGCTTCCGACTGTTGATATTTCTAACAGTCAATCCGCAATATTTTTACTCGACCTCATCCATAGCCACCGTTGGGTAATCGCCCGATATGGTCGAACTCCACTGATGATATCTCACTAAAAATCCAGGAATTATCTCTAGAAGTTAGTTCAGAAGACTGGTCAGTTGTGTTCGGTCAGGTAGAGTATGAACCAGTTACCCACCAATGGCAATGGATATGATATCACGAATTGGCTGAGTCTGAAATATCAACCGTTGAATACCGAGTCAGTGGTTTAGGGGTTGAATGTTTTCAGAGGAACATCTTAGGCTCGGTTCTTTGATGGGGTTGTGTTATATCTCGTACTTGATAACTTGACTAGCCGCAAATCAATCTTAGCACTTGAACGCCTTGAACCCTCCTAGTCACAAAATCAGAAGACAGAAGACAGAAGACGAGAAAACAGGAAACTTTATTCCAGTAAAATGGTGAATGAGTCATGCACAAAATATTCGTATATTTATTGTTTTCTGAAACAAATAAATCGGTATTATGATCCATCCAATCGGAATTAAGAAGTCTCAACTGCTACCGAATCGGAACGCTCCACGTCGAGATTCTAGAAGGTTCTGTCGATCAGTGATTAGACGGAATGTCTCCGGCTCCTTCAAGGGTTCTGGAAGCTTCGTTGAAGTTTATGGGAGCCATCCCAACAGCTTGTTGCTGAGAAGAACCTAAGGTCAGTAAGTTAATCAGTCAAGTCAAATATATATATATATATATATATATATCTTTTTTCAGTCACTCGCCTATATATACATGCAAAACCAGATAGCATCAACATAAAACAAAAGCAACAATAATAAGGAACTAATGGAACTCGTACACCGTTAATTAGTTACATTTCATGAACTGACAACGATGTGGGAACAGTTTATGGGTCAAATGAGAGATTAGGACCAGGGTAATATAAAAATAATGGGGACAATATGTTTGATACACATAACACCAAAATATGTATACTTTTCTGAAAAATAGTAGTCTAATTTAGTGATTCGCTCGTTATACCACATAACCCGTTTTTCGTGACCATAGGTTAACATAAAATGAACTACTGTTAAGAATAAGAGACAGCTTTGATGAACACCACTTAATTTTGACAATTATGATAATACTTCTCTGTAACCTCTTACTATACTAGTAATCTCCTAGTAGAGGACCTCTTCGAAGTTTAGATACTTTTTGAGCACTTGGTTAGTTTGCAAATAAAGAAATACCACTATTTTCCGATGTCGGTAAGTATGCCTGTGTTCTAGAATCTGGCGAGTGACGAATATCCAACCAATGCTCCCACATTCAAATCTGAAATCAGCCTAATTTGTTTGAGTCTTATTTTTCTTAGCTGTAGATAAGCATCGGATGACTATGGAGTCCGATATTTTCGACACTATATTAATCAAACCGATTCCTATGTGGTTATCATAAAATGAGTTTTGTCCCTTCTTCTAAACTGGAATAATTAGTAACTAACATCACTAAGTGTTTGGTGACATGTTAAGTTTCCACTTAGTTTGTTAGGGGAATACCGGTAACTAGTGTTTCTCTTCACGACTCATACCAACAATATGTGATATTAATAAACTGATAATACATTGGTTCAATTACAGTTGATATTCCTTTTTCAATCTCCTCTTAGATTGAAGTGTTTATCAATCATTCTTTTAATTATTTCACATTTTGAATTGTTTTATAGTTGATTCCACAACTTCTTACAATAGCACTTCGTCGAATTTGTTCATATTTACATTCAACACTGGAACATCATTGTAATAATTTCGATACGGAAGATATTAATGACATTATCGACAGTCCTAATTCATCAGTAATCAGTAGATCAAGAAAACTATTCTCATTTCATACATTATTTCATGAAATTATTCATTCATATTATCGACTCGATGAAAATTCTTCACATATTAATGATAATAATGAAGTTTGTCGATATACGTTTGCCTTGTTGGCTGTAGTACTACGTGTACCTCATTCGCTGGAAATACCAATGAATTTAGTTCATATATCCATTGAATGGAGTTATAAACAACTGAAATTATTATGTAATAAAGTGAAAAGTTTCAATTCACCACCAATTTATTTAGCATCATTTATTCGTTTCTATGTTAACCTGATCAAGACTGTATATTGTAGTGATAAAAACAGTAATAGGAGAGAAATGCCAATATTTTATTTGTATGAATTATATGAATTTAGTAATGTTTGTTTCAATGTATTCCAAGATTCAACTACTCATGCGTGTTTGGAAGTAAAATATGCTGTTTTACAGTCATTCTGTTTGCTAGATATCTCTACAATAGAATTGTTAAACAATGTGAATACAGATAGGAACCTCAAAGAAGGTATGTAAGTTTAAACAGTGACACTTTTTATGTGTTACACATTTTTCGTAAAATCGATGATACCACTTAAAGTCGTTTTGTAGAGATAGAAATCTCCACTGGCTTCTATTCTAATTATGTCTCGCAACTGTGCCATTTTTCGACACCGACCAGGAAGTGATGATGGACCAACAGAAGCCAGTCTTTCACTTATTTTCATATCACAGCCCCATGTCAGAGATTGACTACTTTTTTGTATTTACTATCCACTCCCAACGACGGTAAATACTACATGGTACAAGTGCTGCTTAAATTTTGTTTTTAAAATATGACCAAGCCGCCGGAGCCGACTTTCGTAATAATAGCATCAATCAAATCATTATTATTGCGCCTAAACATACACTGTTGGTTGTCAGCGTTTCTAATACGATATTGCCACCGCATCTTAGCAACCCTCCGACGATAACGGTGATCAATTACGTAGAGTCATCTCACACCCTGAGGTTGGAGAGGACATGTTTCACAAGCATAGGGCATAACTCTTCCCACCGATTTGTTGTAAATCCGACCTTTATACAAACTGACCCACATCACGTCAAAGACAACTTAGATTGATATAAGCCTCTGTGGTTCTCATCATTCATAGATAGATCTTATCCGTCGCGCTATCACCACAATATCAAATATACACTAACTTTTCGACTACTTCTTAAGGTACATCCCGAAAAACGAGAGTATATACTTTCCACCCAGTGTTTCAAAAGTACTTTGCATTTAGAAAATGCAGAGTACATACCGTACATCCAGATCCTAATTGCCAACTGATTATGTGCAGTTTAGTTGGAATCAAACATTAAATTTAAGTTACTCGTTTTTCAACTATTATATGGTCATAAGTTCGAATTTGTTAATTAAAGCTGATGTATAGGTCGAAGGAATATTACAGACAAGGTCAAACATAGATATAAAATATTCATTCGTGAATTGATTGACTACTGAACTATATTGTATCATATCAGTTATATAACCTTACTAATTAGTTTCTATGAAACAATCGCTGTTTGTAGCTATATATATCAGGTTTTACATGGAACAACATTGTTCACTTGTTACTTTTAAATTATATTTGTGTTGATGAATATGATACTTCTCAAAAGTTCGGTTAAATCTCTTGATAGAATATTGTTTTCAAGTTACAGTTTGCAAAATTTCAACCGTCATGTGTGTGTGTTTGTGTGTGTGTCTAAACCTGAATCCGATGATTGAATGGTAGGATTTTCGAAGGTACCTCGACAAACTATCATACACCTTGATTTGGTATATATATTTAATCTTCTATTATAATGGATATTATGATTATCTCAAATATTCTACTTCTTCATTGCCTTTTCACAGTTCTCCTTCAATCATTTAATATTTTAATCGAGAATATGATAAGTTCAGACTTTTCAAAACTACGGAAATTAGCATGCGAAATCGTTCAAAATCTGTTAGTAACTACAGATTCAAGATTTGAATGTGAGTTGTATGCAAACTTTGACTTGTTTTCAGTTGTATCTGTACAACAGATACAACGTTGTACATTTTAGTGTGATTATGAATTGTTATCTTATTGATCTTGTATCATGAAAATAATTTATTGGAATCTTTTAGGTGAAATTTGAGTGCCTACAGAATTAGTAAGAAACATTATAGTACTCATAAAGTAACTGTGATCAAGATCATTTACAATTCATTCTGTGAATTTTGTGATTGATTGGGTGTTGTGGAGCGTTTTTAATTTAGTATCACAAATTGACCTGAGTAAGACACTCATTAAAAAGTAGGGAGTGCTGAACAACTGCTTTGTCTAGTATAGAACTCATCGGTGGCAATGTACACTCTTTTCCCTACTGGGGATCGGAGTTAGGACCTTCAGGATTCGCGGCGAAAATCTAACCCCTTAAACCACTGAGCCGGGTAGCATCTGATAATTGATATTTGTAACTTCATTTAACTCGCCATCAGTTGCCATTGGTGACTGCTACACACTGGATTAATGCATCCAATAATATAATTAGAAAAGATCTGAATATGTAATAATTCGATATGTGTATTATCTGATTGAAGAAGGTACAATATATTGTCCTGGATATCCATCAAGTGTTACTTTTGCATCATCTGTAAGTTTTATGCTGAAATTACAATAGTCACAATAAAATAAATGAATTTACTAACGGATGCTGAATGTTGAACAACAATCCAAGTACAGTTTATACAAACCTCTAGTGTATCCACGTCGCATGACTATCTCCTGTTCTGAAATCCTTAGGGTTTACTAATCTTTCGGATGCGTTGTGTAATATGCCTATTATTTCCCTGAATTCTAACATCAAAAGTTACTTCAAGTACCAAATGTATACCAAATATCATTGGTATTCATCGTTTATTGGCACAAATACTATTCGATAAGTGAGTGTCATATTGAAAAGCTTACAATTATCCAATCAGTGTACGATATATCGACATTTCAAATGTTTCCAATTGTAATTCTGATTAGACAAAGAAGATTCCATTGTCTTCTAGGATTTTCTCATGGAATTTGCGATAGATCTCAACACTAAATAACTTGATTATAATCCTAAGAAGTTATTCAATGTTACATAGTGAAGATACATTGTACGAATGTCATGTATGCATAAATTGTTTTACATGTAAATCTTTGTGATATATCCTACTCTTTTATTCTAAGTTCCATAATGTTCTATGAATCTCTTACATTCAGATAGTGTCTCTGATATTATTTTTTTCTAGGTGTTCTACAGTCACCTCATGCTTTATTACCTAATTTGATAAACCTCCTACTCAAACATGGTTCTGAAGTGGTTTATAAACATTTGCTTCAATTTGTACGTAACCGAATGTGTCATTTGAATAAATACGAAGTGAGTAGAGATGTTTTATTATGACAGTCATGTTCATGTATTTTATTCAATGCAATAAATTGACTTAGGTTATTGTTATATCCAAAATGGAAGGGCTGATTCAAATCGATGCTGATTTTACACACAATACGATATCTTACAGCTATTCCAAGTCTTGCCTTACACTACTTAGACACGTTAATCTGACTGAACGATAAAGAAGCCGATTAGTCACAGGCGCAACTATATAATAATAATAATATATAAAATATATATTCAAGACATAGTAACTTTTCCTTAACATATCTGCTGCACTATTACTGACCAATCACATATCCTCCTCCAGACATATCAGTTAGATCACTATTAAAATTCATGATGAATTGAACAGCTGTTTCTTCTTTGTATGGGTCTCCTCAATGGTAGTAGTCATTTACTTCCCCACAAAAAACTGAACCCAGGATTTCCACGCTTTGAATCAAAAGGCTTAACACTTAGACTGCTGAATCGGCGCTTAATAATTTGTATTTCTAATTCCACTCAATTCGTGATACAGAATCGGAAGCCAATAATCACCATAACTGACAATTATAATCAACATGAGCTCACTAGTGACCAACTTTAAATGATAATCCCTGCAACCCTAGTGAGAAGATGAGGCTAGGCATATAGAGTGTGTGCTATTTACCTAGCAACGGCAATGGATGAGATCATTCAATATCGCAAATTGACCGAAATTAGGAATTCAGGCCAAAGAAGATTCCATTGTCTTCTAGGATTTTCTCATGGAATTTGCGATAGATCTCAACACTAAATAACTTGATTATAATCCTAAGAAGTTATTCAATGTTACATAGTGAAGATACATTGTACGAATGTCATGTATGCATAAATTGTTTTACATGTAAATCTTTGTGATATATCCTACTCTTTTATTCTAAGTTCCATAATGTTCTATGAATCTCTTACATTCAGATAGTGTCTCTGATATTATTTTTTTCTAGGTGTTCTACAGTCACCTCATGCTTTATTACCTAATTTGATAAACCTCCTACTCAAACATGGTTCTGAAGTGGTTTATAAACATTTGCTTCAATTTGTACGTAACCGAATGTGTCATTTGAATAAATACGAAGTGAGTAGAGATGTTTTATTATGACAGTCATGTTCATGTATTTTATTCAATGCAATAAATTGACTTAGGTTATTGTTATATCCAAAATGGAAGGGCTGATTCAAATCGATGCTGATCTTCAAAACTTAAGTTTAGTGTTTCGACGAATCAGTAACTGAATATTTCATATTTCGAACTACATTTAATTTTATGATTATACCACACAACCTATTCACTTATACTACTCGTATTTCTGTGTAATTGTTTATCGTTTTCCAGTCTTATGAAGATAACACGTGTGAGCATGCATTCCCTCAGACAACATTGAAATCGGAAGATGACCAATTGGAATTGATCAGAATTATATGTAATAGTATTTCTAATTGGCTTAATGATTCATCCAATATTATTAATTATCGTCAGGAAGTTGTAGTCAGTTATGAAAGTAACACCGATACACCGACGTATGGAGAAATTGATTTGAATGAATTGGATTCACTACTAATTTTAAAACCACATTTTATATATTCTGTGTATTTAAATAAGTATATACATTGGCGCTTAACACAATTGTAAATTCAACTTAATTCTATTTTAATAGTAATTATAAGATGAGATTTTGTTTAGATTATTCCTGTTGACTTGTGTTATATCTCGTACTTGATAACTTGACTAGCCGCAAAGTAATCTTAGCACTTGAACGCCTTGAACCCTCCTAGTCGCAAAATCAGAAGACAGAAGACGAGAAAACAGGAAACTTTACTCCAGTAAAATGGAGAGTGAGTCATGCACAAAATATTCGTATATTTATAGTTTTCTGAAACAAATAAATCAGTATTATGATCTATCCAATCGGAATTAAGAAGTCTCAACTGCTACCGAATCGGAACGCTCCACGTCGAGATTCTAGAAGGTTCTATCGATCAGTGATTGGAGGGAATGTCTCCGGCTCCTTCAAGGGTTCTGGAGGCTTCGTTGAAGTTTCTGGGAGCCATCCCAACAACTTTTTTACAGATTTACAAAATACAGTGCATCTAAAGTTGATGATAATAATTTCTTCGATGGTCTTACATGAAGTTGATTACGAAGTTACATTTTATGAATTTGTTATGATGCAAAGAAAATTGATCGGTTTAACGAATGCCAATGAGGTGTGCCTAGTTGATAAATATGCGTCTGCCCTATGCCCACTCACGCTTAAGCCGAAGATAGAAAAACTAACGAGACAAAACCAGAATCAGAATTGGAAAATGTATTGTATTTCAATCATGCCTTTGTATATACACAAAATTAGACCACACAGCAAACCAATCAAGAATCTAACATTGATACAGAACAAAGGAAATAGTGACAGTGAATGGGGACATCTTGTACGCAACTAAGTAACTGTAGTTCATAGTAATAAATAATATACTAAGAGTAAATATACTAAACGGTAGGATCAGGTAAGGGGAACGTAACAGTCATAGAAATGAAATGCTTACATTATCCACAGTTATAATAATTGAAATGATGTTCTAAAAACAGTTTTCGAAGATAATCAATCTTCTTTAGGTGTCCGGTATATCACCTCCCCTTTTTGAAAAGACAATGATGATATGTTTCTTGACTAGTTCAGCTTTGGGTGTGGTCAGGTGAAAACTACAATTTACTCAGGAAAAAAAGACATTATTAGTTACGGAGAAAACTAGGAAATTATAACCTACTACTAGGCTCCTCCTCCACAGAATGTAGCGGGATCTTTATATGGTAACGGGAACAACACTGCATTATATTGAACATGCATGGTCTTTAAGCCAGTATTGATACAAACTCGCGTATGTGTCGAGAAGTCAAGGATTTGATCACGTCTGGAGCGTACTTTGACAACAGTAGCAGTCTTCTGAGACTTAATGTTTCTCTTTACTGAATGCCTCGATTTCTTTTTGTGGACAGTAGGCAATTTGAATATTTCATCAGAAGCAGCTTCCTGATTCGGGCTGACGGCTATGCTGTGCGCGTGATTTATTGGCGCAAGCATTCTGTAACTTTGTGGATAATTGGGAAAATGCAGCTGGCTTGTCATCTAATGGTTGTTCCATATTTGGGATGATTCGAACAGATGTCTCTAGTGCATCATCCTTTTTCTCTGAAGCATCGATACTAGGCACATGTAACAGAGATACTTCTGTCGGACATGTATACTATTATGTCATCTAATAACTACATTTCTATTAATTTCGATAGCCAATCTGTTAGCAACATCAATCATTCCATTCCGTCTTTTAAGGCTATCGATGGTGTACTATGGCTTGGATGACTAGGAAATTATCCGCAAATAACATCACAACACAGAAGAGAATGTTTGGTTATGCTAGTTTCATACTCTCAGATCAATTAGTAAAACAAATTCAACACTCCATACGATTACCTGAAATAGCCAGTAATTAAAGTAATGTATTTATCAAACTACTAAACAATTAAACAACTGGTTATCAATGTGTGACTCAGAAATAGGATCCAATCACGATTAAAAAATCACCTAAAGATGACAATGGGGCGGAGGCTGAAGGAAACGTTGATTAAAGGTTGTTTTATCAACTATAGCTTCATATGCGGAAGCTTAATATGCAACAAATTCCAGTTATCGGTAATATCACTTCAAGATAAACCAATCCGTTAGGGGTAAATGGACGTTGCCTGTGATCTGTAACTGTAAGGCATACTGTCCACTGGCTAGGCAAGTGTAGATACATAGAGAATTTTATTTGACAGCAATCACAGAAGAAGCTTCGAGGAGCGTTCAGGTGTAAAGGATATAATTGTTAGTGACATATTGAAGTAAGCATTAATGACAAGCTCATTAATAAAAGTATAGTACGTACACAAGTGACGTAGAAAATGTGTTCACTACAAAGATAAGGACTTAGAATGTAAGCTAAATTTATAAGTTATACAATTGAGTTGATTTATACGCCATCGCTAATTGGAACTAATATAGTAATTGTTGCACTGGATTCCAACAACAACACTGAAAAGTATCATAACTAGGATTAGCACCTAGGTTGATGCTTAGAAATCTGTTGCAAGGATTAGCTATATGATCGGTTCATAGTATGGATTAAGATTAGCAATAGAATTTAGAATTTCTAGCTACAACGAGAGAAGAGAGTTAGGAATATAGTTTAGGATTAATATTTGGTCTTAATAATTTTTCAGAAGATTATGATTTACGGTTAGAAGTTGGAGTTATAACCCAAATTATATAAGGATACTATTTAAGAATGATAGTACTGTTGTTTGGGATTTAGTTTTAGCATATGCTTTTGAGTCGTTCATGAAATAAGATTCGTCGTATTATGCTATACCATGGAGGCTCTTTGCAAAACAAGATTGAGAGTAGTAAACATATATAGCTTGATATAAGTTGGATTGTGACTGGCAAGTGGAATCCAAGACGCGCGTTTCGTCCTATTTTGGACTCATCGGCTGGATGTACCTGCATCCCAATGTCGATGTTCACAGTAGGATTCGAACCCAGCTTCAGTCTATAACAAATCAACGCGAATATACACGTTCATCCTAATATATAACTTGAGTCTGGAACTACTACTGTGGATATATCATTAGCCATAACTACAGATTCCTGTCGATAGGCATAGTACAGTGAGACAGAAATTCTATGAAAAAATAATCCATTTCGATTTTGTTGTATCTTGATTGGCGTATATTAGTCAAGGTCGATGCAACGCCATAATAGTTACACACACGTAAAGACCGTCCAACTGAAGGACATTCATTTGCTCACCTGACCTGTGAATTATCTTATTGGATATTTTGTTCAATGAATTGAACTAATCAGATTGAAGCAATCAAACTAATCATTTAATACTTTTTTTTAACTGAACAAGTGACTAGTGGGTGTATGGCATTGTAAATGCTCTTATTTCATTGATATTTGTTGACTTCACTAAAGTAAGTATATTTTTAGTAAGTTTTAATTCATTTATATATAGATTTCTTTTAGTTAAGTTACTTTATTCACATGGATATAAAGAGTTTATTAAATGAAATTATGGCATTAAACGATTTACCTAATTGTACTCCATTTATAAATTGGAGATTCAATTTTGAAATGTCACCTTATTTAGAACCAAAATTATCACCAAATTATCGATTAATGATTGATAAACGATTTATACCAAGTACAGATATACACGTTTCAAATGAACTTCGAACTGCTTGGATGAATTTTGTTATTGGTGTTGCATGTTATGCATATAGAACTGTTGGTAAAGAATTTCCAAGAGAATTCAAAATACTACTTGCGAATTCAGCAGTTGTTGTTGTATTATCTGGATACTTAGCTGAACGTGATATATCACAACAAGTGTTGGCATGTGATTTGAATTCCTCCTGTAATAAGAGTGATAAAGGTATCCCACGTCAAGAAAGTATTCATGAACTCGATGATATATGCAAATATGTACCTGATGGAGAATGGATTTATGGTTTGTGGACAATGGAGAATTTAGCATCAGTTAGTGAAATGAATTCTGTCATTCAACAAGAGGTTTTAGATTTTTGTGCTGAACTAATGATTGCTTCAATGGAATCTTACTATTTCACAAATTGTTTCTACCCTCCAACTATTTCAGTAATGCCACGTAGAATAATAAATCATGAATTGGTGACACAATTTTGTATTGATGGAGAAAATTCACTGAGGCAATTAATGCATATTATTGGTCATTGGATATCGAAACGTCATTTTTTCAATGTTATTGCTAAGCTTAACGGTTTTCAGAGTACAACAATTCCAGTCAAAGCTTTAGGCAATAGAAAACTTTACTTAACCAGAGATATATGGAGTAGATTTCGTGAACCACCAGCTGGATGGACACGTACACATTTAGCTTATCGAATAGCTGAGAAATTAGTCCAAAATATATGCATTATATTTTTTGAAGATTACGATTTATTGATACAGTTGAGAAAACGCTACTTAAAAATATGTAGAGATCCTTATAATTATCATGTAGATAAAGAATATTTAACTGGTTCATCGACACCAACGGAAGTTGATGATGGATGTGGCTTACTTGGACGACTTATTACATTCTTGAAATACGCTGAACCAGATAGTGATTTATTTTCTAGTTCATACTTAAAGTATAATAATGTAACATGTGAAACATATTATGATGATTATAGTGTGAGATGGGGATCCCTCATGAAAAATTTTCATGATTTAAAAAGTGAAACGTCTATTCAAACATTTATGAAAAGTTATCTTACAAGGGGATCTTTCAATGGTGATTGTGAGGAATTAGTTGATTGTTGGAAAAAGTATAATGTAAATAAACAGATTAGATCTGGAATATCAGAATATTTCAAATACTCTGAAGAAATCTACGATGAAATCCAAGAATTAATGAATTGGTGACACAATTTTGTATTGATGGAGAAAATTCACTGAGGCAATTAATGCATATTATTGGTCATTGGATATCGAAACGTCATTTTTTCAATGTTATTGCTAAGCTTAACGGTTTTCAGAGTACAACAATTCCAGTCAAAGCTTTAGGCAATAGAAAACTTTACTTAACCAGAGATATATGGAGTAGATTTCGTGAACCACCAGCTGGATGGACACGTACACATTTAGCTTATCGAATAGCTGAGAAATTAGTCCAAAATATATGCATTATATTTTTTGAAGATTACGATTTATTGATACAGTTGAGAAAACGCTACTTAAAAATATGTAGAGATCCTTATAATTATCATGTAGATAAAGAATATTTAACTGGTTCATCGACACCAACGGAAGTTGATGATGGATGTGGCTTACTTGGACGACTTATTACATTCTTGAAATACGCTGAACCAGATAGTGATTTATTTTCTAGTTCATACTTAAAGTATAATAATGTAACATGTGAAACATATTATGATGATTATAGTGTGAGATGGGGATCCCTCATGAAAAATTTTCATGATTTAAAAAGTGAAACGTCTATTCAAACATTTATGAAAAGTTATCTTACAAGGGGATCTTTCAATGGTGATTGTGAGGAATTAGTTGATTGTTGGAAAAAGTATAATGTAAATAAACAGATTAGATCTGGAATATCAGAATATTTCAAATACTCTGAAGAAATCTACGATGAAATCCAAGAATTAATGAATTGAGCACATCGTCAGAATTTCACTTTGGTTTTTTTTTTATAATTAAAATAAACTGTTCAATTTAATCCATTTACTTTAATTTCTTACAATTGATGTTGTTGTTCGAATCATCAATTAAAGAAATTACTATTCACATTAAAGATAATCTGAAGGATAGTAATTACGTCTTGTGTAATGGGACATCATTGAATATAGCATAGATTTGAATGTAACCACTGAGCTAATCGGATCATAATTGAGATATTTAGACTGAGTGTACTAATTAATATCATGTTTATCTAGCTGTTCAGTATTACTTAATTCTATCGATGAAGTTTCATTTGATTACTACACAGTGATTGACCAGTATAGTTAGTCTGAATAGTTGATGACAATACTATCAACCAGTACTGAAATCTCTTAGAATTGAGTTGAATTGTCTGTGGTGAAATGATTTGGCGACACTTAATCTTTGTCAAAGAAACTTACCGACATTATTTATGATAGATTTTCATTAGCATACTTATTGATACTTATTTTAAATGCTTACCTAACAGATTATTAGTAAATGTACATACACACACACTTTTGCTGCAATTCATTCGAACCATAATTCTACCAACTTCTAGTTTTCATTATCAGATTGCCTTTGTTTAACGCTTGTATCATTCTTTATTTTGATTAAGTGCTTCCATCACTAAGTGTAAGCACATCTAGTATGCTAACTGAGTCGTTGGCTCATTTTCTATTGCATACTTCCCTTTCTTTCAGATTCTCGCACACTGCTCTTCACGCTTCTTCTAACACGCAAAGTATTTTCAAGCTAGACAACCACCAAAGATTGAATGTTATGCTTCATCTTTTTGACATAGTTACTGTAGTAATATAATCTTGTTTTCATCGATTTCATATTTTGCTGTATACACTCTCATATACGATAAGTAACAGATTATTACGCCATCAATTAAATCCTTCAATCTTTAATTTAATTATTTCGTTATTCTGGATCTGGTATCACTAATGGTACCACTGATGTTTTAGAATACAGTTTGAATATGCTTATCATAATATTTGGTATAAGTAAACTAACTGTATAAACAATGTTTATTTATGTATTTGTATTAACTAATGTAATGTACATGTACTTTGTCCTTGTTCATATCTACTTGTGTTTTGTATTCTGGTAGAAAATAAGTTAATTTTACCACCATATTGTGAAAATGGCTCAATACTCCCTCTATCTCAGATATCACCCAAAGTATAACATTTGTTTCTTCTTCTCTTTGATCAACCTTAACTCACATACAAATCAATATCACGGGTTGAGTCCCATGTGCGGACATGGATGCACACTACTGAGAAGTGTATTATTGTTTCAGATAAGTCAGACAGGACGAGTATTATTAAATTAACTCTATCACAAGCTTTTCTGAATGGAAATTAGAAATATCAACCTTTGTGAGCAGACTCGATTGTCTAGTGGTAGGGCGTTCGCCGCGGATCCAGTGGGTCCTGGGTTCGATCCCTGGTGGGGTCGTGAATGCGCACTAATGAAGAGTCCCATACCAGGAAGAGATAGCTGTACAGTGCTTCCAGGTAATCAATGGTTGTCTAAATAAGATTAATTTGTGATATCAAATCGACATTTCATTGTGTCTAATAACCCACATGTCTCTGGGCAGACATACATAAGGAAGGTTGACAGAAAACTACAATTAAGAGTAGAGTAATATGTTCGTAAATAGCCACAGAAACAAATAACATTAAGCGGTTCGATAGAGGCAGAGAGTAGAAAACCTTGCTTGTAGATAGCGAAACATATAGTTGATGCAGGCCATAAGTTTATCCTTACAACAGCTTCTAGATCTTTGTATAAGAGTCATTACAAAAGTATTCTTAAATTTATAAAAGCCTTAGTCATAAGAAAATTCAATCTCCTTTTATATGTACAGAGGCAGTTTGTTATAACATTGAATCTGCCCTGGTAATTTTAATCATTATTACCATTATGGATTGTCTTATTGATAGTGTAACTTAACTTTCTATGTTTCTCATCTCTTATTCTTCAATTATCACATTGTTGACACTCAACCCTTTATTTAACTTGACTTTTATTAGTTATCTATGTTTAGGTCTTGATATACATATGTCACGTAACTAAACCATGATAAATTTACACTGGTGAACTGTGGTCACTTGTAGATGATTGTGAAACATAAAATTTTCTAAATATCTTTTGACTATTTTTAAGTTAGATTGTAACTGGCAAAGCGGAATTCAAGACACGTGTTTCGTTCGATTTAAGACTCATCGGCTGGTTGTACCTGCATCTTTTGATTAGTTCGGGAAAACAATTTTTCGAAAATGCATGACACTGAATCCTATATAGTGATCTGCATATCAACTTATCCCGGGTAACTTAATAACAAGCACCAATTTGAATGAAGAGATCTTTTTTCAACTGGTTTATTATCAAGCTTTATGCTCGTATTTCTATCAAACTGTTATCCAACATGACACTAATTATGAATTATTATTTAGTGACTAGTAAGTGTAATTTACAACGCGCATTTTGCCCTGTTCGATACTTGTCAGCTATGTGTATCTGCATCCGCGTAGATGTTCACTCCTGGACTGGAACTCAGACAACCAACGATATTTACTATTAATGCGGATATTATTAACAATCAGTGTAACTAACAGCGTTGACCTTGAGTATCCAATATTGAATGACTTAAACAATTTTCGCATTTGGTTTCAGCATAGGATCGCAGTTATTGATGGTAACTACGGTACTTCATTATACAACTCGTGAAAGCAAACTAAAAACGGCAAATATAGGAGAAAATGTATGTATTATATTGTTTAGATTGAATACATTGCATTGATTTCACACAAAACAGATTTTCGCTGTTAGTTTTGTAAGTTTCATCCAAACCGACGACGTCACGAAAACGATTGATTAAAGTAATCTAATACTTCATCCAAAAACAAAAATACTACAACTAACTACATTTCTTTTGTGACTCATAAGTACTAAGCTAGAAATTTGTGTACAATGACATGCAGAAGGATCCTTTCTACGCATACTTTTGATGTCTAACCTGTTTTCTTATCATGCTAGTAGGATATATAAGAAGTACAACTGTCTCACTCTTTCTCATGTATGATAGATTTCTGAGTGCGTTACTAAACTGACTTACGAGTCCTTTTTTACTGATATTCTAGTCAATGATGATAAATGTGTCGTCATTTTAAAGATAAAATAAATTTAGTTTCTCATTTAACTCCTTCAGACGTCCATTTTCTATTTATGCAAGGAAGAAATGAGCTAAAATCTGGCATGAAGGTGAGCCCACAGTTATTTAATCAGTTTTTTCATTATTATCGTTCATGGTATAAGGGATATTTATCGTACACTCGTAGAGCAATTCTTTAAAACAATAATCAACAGATCCATTATTGATCTATTTTCCTGCTATTCGATTTTGTTGTTAGAACTCGTCACAAACTGATTTCGGTTGAGGATCATTGAAAACCTGGGGACATTTAAAAGTTGCTTAGTCCAAGTATTGGGCCTCTTAGCAGTTCACTCCATTGATTCCTTCTGTGAATCGGACCTAAGATATTCATGTTATGTAGAGAGAGCTTAATTATCAGTAACACTTGGTCAGCGTCAAATTGTAAAGCCCTCACTTCAACTCACTTTAATACCATTAAACCATTCAGAAATTTGGTAATCTCATTCATGAAGTAATTTTAACCAGATCGCTTATATGCTTGATTTCAGTAAATAAGCATATTTCCGTTCTTCAGACCACTTCGATGATAGAAGATTGAGTTTCATTTCCAGACTACTTTTTCTAACATTTCACTATAAACGACATATAAACGATCAATATTGTCTTATCATTATCATCTCTATCAGTCTTTACTCTACTAGACAGCTATATTTATATACAAATATGTTAAATGTTAAACCAATCAAAATAATTTATGAGTTAATTGTGCCAGTGAGGTAGATGGATTACGTAACTGTTGGTCATAATCAGTGAGAAATGCAAATCGATAGTGATAGGACAGATATGTTAGTAGTAATGATAAGAGTAATAAAACAACTCGTAAAAATATTTCAACACAGGAAGTAGATTAAAACTTGAAAGAATAAGCTGAATTAGTTAAGATAATAATCGTCAAAAAATTGCGTAATAGGAAGTATGTAAGTAAAAGTTTCAGTTATATACGTAGTGACGACAGTTTACGAAAGGGGTGAGGAAAAAATAATTGAAGTAAAATAATATTTATATATAAGAGATGTGCCAAGTTTATTAAAATATTTGTTAAGTCATATGTGGCCAAGGAATAGGGGCATTGCAAATTTCTTCCGTACACAGAGTAGGGTTGTTGGTTCGAATTCCCGAAGTTTATACTGTGTGACAAACGAATATGGACCCAATTAGGTAACCTTGATGGTATACGGTAGATTACTTTAAATAATTCCAATTTCTCTGCATCATGACCAATATCTATTAAGTGAGATAAAACCGAAACACACTGGCATATGCTCATTTATTCGTAAGCAAAGTTGCCTAGTTGTAGTAGCTTTCTCCACAGGAGCAACTGAATTTACATATGTACGTGGAAAATGCAAATTCAGGTAACCTATCTTTCATCAAAGCGAACACCGTCAGACGGCTAAAAAATGATAAACAAACCTTTCTTGTATAGAAAGTCCTTTCGACTAGCCTTGGAATTTTGTTGTACAGAGCCTCATCAGTCATATCTCTGTCGAGTTGTAGTTTTAGAGAGCGGAGCCTCTTGACAGTAGTACAAGTCTCTGATTTCCTATTAGCTATATTCATATTACTCTTCAAAAAGCTCACAGGAAACCTGATTCAGTCAGTATACTGTTGATAAATTTAAGTTCCTGCTTTATACTGTCATCTGAGCATATCTTTCTTGTTCTGTTGGTGAGACACCTAACCAGATTCCTTAAATAGTGGACGGATATGAAACTATAGAAATGAGTGTATTGACTTGCATTAGGATTCTTTCTGTATACATTTCTACATATCGAACCATCTTCCATTTAGTAAGATGTCGAGGAGATGCAGTTTACTGTCACATTCGTCGTCACAAGTAAAATTGATTGCCGGCTGCACATTGTCAAATTGTATTAGATCTTCTTGCCTGGAAATATTCTGGTGGATGATGATAAAAGTGTGGTCGGTGTAAAAAGAGTGAAATTGGAGTTAATCGATTAAGAACTAATTAAAAACAATATCGTTCGCCTATATGTGTTGTTCTAATTTACGTTAGGAGAATTTTTAACATTATATATGTGTATGTATGTACAATCAACATAGAACCTGGCACATGTGTGCATCGGTTCAAGTTACCATACCTCTATGGCACCGCTACATTAACACCACCACCATTAGTAGAAGTTACTTCAATAAAATAAAATAATAATAGAACGAAGGAGTGTGAACAAATAGAATATGGTTCAGGAAACGTAGAAAGAAAGTTATGGAATAATTTAAAGCTCATGATTTAAGGGAGGACAATGAGTGAATACATCTGCGAAATTGTGACCGATCTGGGGCCATGTCACTCAGTGTTTTTAGCCACTGGTTACGGTAATCGCGAGAACCCCATCCAGGTAGTCTGAAGCTACCGACACGACTCAAACCGACAGTTAGTGACTTCATAGACTGATGCCATGTTTTAGTTTGGCCGCCTCTAACTCCATTCCATCCTATTCCTATATCAGCCAACACTGCGCGTCGGGGCAGACGGTGGTTGGGCATATGCAATACATGTCCCAACCACCTCAGTCGATGAAGATTTACAACCTCATCGACCGATTTACCA